>JALQSN010000259.1:0-68564 GCA_023690525.1 Holotrichia oblita
ATCAACTCCTATTTCAGCAATAATCTGTTCTGCGCTGATTCTTCCGATACCAGGTATTTTATCTATAGCGGCAGCTGCTGTGTCATAAGCGTCAGTGGTGTACTTTTGAATCAGTGCTTCAATACGCTCTAGTTGTTGTGTTTGTTCACCTATTATTTTAAGAACTTCCGCAAACAGTTCTCTCTGCAACGGTGAAATAATTCCGGTTAGAGCCTCTTTTAATTGTTCTGAACTCGCTCTCAGCTTGGAATTGCGTGCATTAGCAATTTGCTCATCTGTTATATCTTCTTGCTCTATAGCCAGTTTGATTAAGTTGGTCGCACTTTTTCCTGTTATATCGGAAACATCGCTTGCAAGCTTGATGTTAGCACCTTCGAGCATTTTTTGTAGCCGGTTGATTTCTCGTGCCCGTTCCTCAATACGGCTGTTGCGATACCGCGTTAATTCACGATATTCGCGCTGCTCCTTATCCGGTACAAAGCTGGCTTTTAGAAGACCATGACGCAGTAAATCCGATATCCACTCAGCATCTTTGACATCTGTCTTTCGACCGGGGAGTGTCTTCATGTGCTGTGCATTAACTACTATCGCTTCTATTCCCTCCAGTTCAAAAATGTTGTAAAGAGGCTTCCAATATGAACCCGTACTCTCCATAGCAATCATTTGGCAGCCTTCGCTTTTGAGCCATGCCACCATCTCACGCAGCTCATTTGTATATGTTCCAAACTCTTTTGTGACTGCCTTACGCTGTCCTGTTCTTAAGCAAGCCACAATCTTTTTCTTATGCACATCTATACCACATGCACGCTCGTAAACAACTTCCATAAATATCCTCCTTTGATTACGGCGTTCACTTCCTCTTTTCTATCATTTTACCATGCGTTCTTTTGCCATTATAGACTGAACAATTCGTGGTGCGAGCCGGAAGTGAATCCCAATTTTGCATTCGAGTTCGAATCCCAAAAAAATATCGAACTTCTTACCGCAATCTAAGTATTGACTCCTTTGCCCAGTTTCGTTCACCGTGGCGAGCTCTGCTCATGGGAATTTTGCATGAAAACAGGGCTTCTTTAAGAGGCCCTTGTACTCGTCTCAAAATAACAGGGGACGCAGCCTATTGATAAGCAGCGTCCCGTCCTTCTTTGACATTTTAGAGTATAGCATAGCCGACACTATCATCGCAATATACAACGCACTATCATTTCACTATCATCTTATTATCATTTTCAATTCAAATCCCGTAAATACAGGGTTTACAGGCTCTAAAAACTTTTCTGATTTTTTCATTTATCAAAAAACGTTCTACGTTAAGACCGTTTTCATTTACGACCGTTTTATAATATCACAGTCCTGGACTTTGTGTTTCACGCTTTTCTTGCCTCGTATAATTGGTTGGATAAAATATCCCATCGTAAAATCTATGTTAAAAGTCTAGTCTAAAGGTTAGAAATCGTTATGTGAAGCTGCACGTAGCGGAATTTATCAAGCTACATGTTTATGCGTTTCAAGGAAACTTCACTGCAATGTAGAAACAAAGAAACTGGATAAGCCGTTCTTATTCTTTTCTGCTCTTAGTAGAAGTCCATTTTTAATAAGCAGGCAATTGGTATAAACATTTGGGTTTTCGTAGCCCTGTTCGGCAAAGAGTTTTTTCGCCGTTTCTATTATATCCCGTTTCCGTTCTCCCGGAGGTTTTGTTATTCTAGTCATTTGATACCTCATCTGCTTTGGCTGTTCATAAGTAGCCTTATACCAACAGTTAACAGCCCTATGCAGATTAACCCCGCAAGAATGATTATGCCGGGGGAGTCGCTGAATTCTCCCTCAATAGCAAGCGCTATAGTCCAAATTACGCCGAACGCGCTTAGGGTAAAGCACAATATTGCTGGAATCATGCCTTTCTTAACGCCAGATGCGGCGTTGTATATTCCCCAAAACACAAGTACGATGGCGGCAACAAAGCCAATGAGAACCATCCCCGGCGCATCGTCGTTTTCTCCCATAATAAACAAAACCAAGCCTATCACCATTCCCGAAAAGGCAGGCAGCCAAACGCGCAGTTTCAAAAGCTGCTCGATATTCATCTCGCTCACTCCCTTTCAATAATAGTAACTCTCACGCTGTCGCCGGGCTGTTTGCCGATTTTGGCGCGGATGTCCTTGAGTACGCCGATGATATAGCAAACCGAGCCGTCCTCGTTCTTCACGCCCATATTGACTATGCTCCCGTCATACGGCTCACCGTCAAACGTGACATGAACCTTAACACGGCCTTTGCCGAACTCGGCTCGAACATCGTACGGGAACGGCACAAACGCGCCGCCCGATTTGCCGGCTGCTGATATTTTTGCGGTATATTCATAAGGTTTTTGTGCTCATACTCATGCTTCCTTCATTTCAACCGGCGCTTGAGGTATGCCAATTCGAACAAGCTCCCTGCGCCCGTACAATACAATGCCGCCAATAATGAGCATAATCCCAGTAACAATCAACAGCCACTCGATTTTGACGGCGTCCGCAAGCGGACCGAACAAGGCCATTCCAAGCGGCATTGCAAGCCCGTTGAAGACCATAATCGCGGAAAATACTCTGCCCATCATTTCCATTGGAATATGTCTGCATTAACGTCATACTCGGTGTGTTGAATAACGGTATCGTACAGCCGCATAGGAGCATAATACCCAGATATACCCAGAAATTTGGTGTCAGGCCAAACAGTACCGTCGCAGCTCCAAACAGCAGCCAGGCTAAAACCATCGTATGCACCTTGTTCTTGAAGCCGCCCCAAGTTGCAATCATTATTCCGCCCGCCATCATGCCGACGGAGAATACTATTTCAATTGCTGTCAGCCGCCATACATCCGCGCCGAAAGTACGTGTTACCTGAAGAGGAGTCAACATAGCGGCGGGTGACGCCAGAACGCCGAACAGTGAGAATGCGATAAACAAAGTTTTAAGCCATGCAGTTCCGCCGATAAACCTAAGAGCTTCCGCCATTTCATTAACATATGCCTTTATGCCGGTTGCTCGTTCCTTCTTGCCGGGAACGCCGGGAACCTTTACGCAGAAAAACACCACAGAAATTCCAATGACTGCTGTTACCACGTCAATAAAAAATATATACACAATTGGCAGAAACGTCAGAAGAGCGCCGCCGGCCATAGGAGCCGCAAACATAGTAATCGACTGAGCGGTGCTTTGCAAGCCGTTAAAGCGTGTAAGATGCTCCTCTGGTACAATTTGCGGAATCAGGGCGCTTGACGCTGGCTGTTGCACACCCTGCCCGACACTCCGAACCATAACCGCCGCAAGCAGAATCCACATGCTTTGAACTCCGGCCAGATATAAAACGGCTACCAAAAGCGTGATAAGAGCAATCGCTCCATCCGAGATGTTCACTAAATACTTGCGGTTATACCGGTCTGCCCAAACTCCCGCGAAAGGGGAAATAAACACCATCGGCAAAAGCGCCGCGCAAGTAAAGACAGCCATCACGCCGCCGGACTGAGCTTGAAGTGTAATATGCCAAGTGATTGCGTGCTGTACCATCATAGAGCCGAACATGGACAGAAACTGTCCGGCAATGAAAAGAGCCGCGTTTCGTTTCCAGTTTACTTCAACCTTTTTATCCTGCAAAATGTTATCTCCTTAATATTTTGTCCATCGCTTTGCCCTTTGCAAGTTCGTCCACCAATTTATCCAAACGGCGCGTGTTTTGTATGAGCTGGTCTTTGATCTCCTCAACACGGACTCCGCATATTACTCCCGTTATTTTATTGGCGTTTGGATTGATTTGCGGTGCTTCGGCAAAGAATACTTCGAGGGTTACCTCTTTTTCGATTTGCGCTGATAAGCCGCGCTCATCATATCCGGTAAGCCAGAGAATAACTGCGTCAACCTCATCTTTTGAGCGGCCTTTTTTCTCCGCCTTTTTAACATACATCGGATAGATTTCCGAAAATATCAGCTTGTAAATTCGCTCGTTACTCATTGCGGCATTTCCTTTTGCGTGGGCTGCTCTTCGGCTACTACATTCCAGTTAACGCCGAACTTATCCGTAACAGCGGCATGGAACACGCTGTAGAAGGTTTCAGTAGGAGGCAGCGTTACCGTGCCGCCCGCACAAAGCGCATCGAAAATAGCCGTTGCTTCTTTGCCTGTCGGAACGTTAGCGGATAGCTTTATACTCTCGCCTTTTGTGAACGGCACCGCTTCGTCAGCAAACCAAATGTTTGTATCGCAGATAAGCATTTCGCCGTGCATAACCCACGTTCGCAGTAATTCAGGCGGAGTCTTTGACCCCTCCGGCATATAATCGCCGTAATTCATAATTTTCGGCTCACCGCAAGGAAAGACAGAGCGGTAGAAATTGATTGCAGCCATGCAATCGCCGTTGAATACAAGATATGGTGTAATCATAAGGATTCTTCCTCCTTTATCATTGTTTAGTTCCTTCTCAAAAAAGACAATAGATGAAAATTGTATTTCGTGTACGCTTTGAGAACGAATAGCAGGCAACCAACTGCTTTTTCACAAGTATCCTCCGCCAACTTCCTCAATTAATAACGCCGAAATATATCCTCAGCAACTATATTACCACAGATTTTTACATTTTCAACCTCTCTGCTTTTTGAATTGCTGCATTATAATATCAGAATCTGCGGCGGGTTCTTGTTCAATACTATTTTGTCGAGCAGGCTAACTTCACCCATTCTAAGAACGTTATCAAAAGCTTATTCATAGAATTACCGTTTCCGTAACTTTGTCAAAAACATGAATTCTATCCGATTTTATAGACAGCTTAACCTTTTCGCCATGCTTATAAGAGGATTGTGGATTGGCACGGGCTATCACATTTGCACCCTCTATGTTAAGATGTAAGAGTGTTTCTGCTCCGAGTGATTCCGAAATTTCAATACTTGCCTCCAATATGTTTATGTTAAAGTCATTTGGTTTTTCGCATATGCTCAAATTTTCGGGGCGAATACCGATTATAACCTCTTTGCCATTGTATCCGTTCTCTATCAGCGTATTTGACTGGAGTTCGTTAAGCCTTATGCCGTAATCAAAAGCACCTAGCGTCACGGCCACCCCCGATTTTTTAACTACCGCATTCATAAAATTCATTGGCGGCGAACCAATGAAGCCAGCCACAAAAAGATTATTTGGCTTGTTGTATAGATTTTGCGGCGTATCTATCTGCTGAATGATACCGTCCTTCATAACCACAATTTTCGTACCTAAAGTCATAGCCTCTACTTGGTCATGCGTTACATATATAAAAGTCGTTTGCAATTTTTGGTGCAGCTTGGAAATGACTGCCCTCATTTGTACGCGCAGTTTGGCGTCAAGATTTGATAGCGGCTCGTCCATCAAAAATGCTTTCGGCTCCCGTACAATAGCGCGCCCCATAGCTACACGCTGGCGCTGTCCGCCTGATAGGACTTTTGGCTTCTTATCAAGCAAATGTTCTATTTCTAACAGGACTGCCGCCTCATGCACTTTTCTTTTAATTTCCTTTTTTGGCATTTTGCGAAGTTTAAGCCCAAAAGCAATATTGTCATAGACTGTCATGTGAGGATAAAGAGCGTAATTCTGAAAAACCATTGCTATATCCCTATCTTTAGAAGCTACGCTGTTCATTATTTCATCATCTATGAAAAATTGACCCGCAGATATTTCTTCCAGACCGGCAATCATGCGTAATGTTGTTGACTTCCCACAACCTGACGGGCCTACGAAAATAACAAACTCTTTATCCTCAATATCTAAATTAAAGCCTTTTACCGCAACAAATCCATTTGGGTATATTTTTTCTATATTTTTAAGTTTCAAGTTTGGCATAAAAAACGCTCCTTCCTGTTATTTCCCGACGCTCAATCCCATACGGCTACAATAAAAACAGCAAATATAATAATAAATCCAATAATCAGAGCATTAGACAATAAATACAGGTTTTCTATTTGGGCAACACACGCAGAAAAGCTGCTAATGCTAATATCATTAAACGCCCATTTAAGTCTGTTCCAACTGAGAAGCTTCTCAAACAAATTCAAAATTACAGAAAACCCAAAGATTATCGTACCGCTTACGGCAATTATTAAGAGAGATAGTCTTTGGAGCGGCTTTGTTTCGGCTTTTAGCAATTCCATAAAATAGTATTCCTGATGTTGCAGCTCAAGCTCCTTCATATTTTTGCTCATTGATTTAGCGGATTTTTTGACAACAAGCAACAACAACCCAAACAGAGTTATTTCCAAAGCAGCGAAACCGTTATTTTTTATGACTTCCAAAACCTGTCCGAGATTTATAAAATCGTATTTCATCTCGTCGATTCCAATATGTTTTAACTCGTTTTTCATGTATTCTTCCGTCAATCCGCTTCCGGGTGAAAGACAGGCTAATACGGTTTCGGCGGATTCAGCCATACAGGTAGCCGGAATGAAAATATTCATGTTATCCGTATCATTGTCGTTTATTACTCCGATTACAATGTAGGGCATCATGTCAATTTGTATATCGTTGCCAACTGCGTCCAACGCTCCAAACATATCAAAGGCGGCTTTTTCATTAAGTACCGCAACCCTATTTTTATAGTCAAACGCCTCTTTGTTGAAAAACCCGCCGCTTGTTATGCCGTAATTCATTATTAAAGGGTACGAGTCGTTTGTACCTTTCAATACGACATTGTAATTTGATTGCAACGCCTTGATGGACTTATCGTATATATTTTCATAGGTCAACATCGCCTTATTCTCGTTTACTTCTTCGAGTTTTTTTATCGGAATGCCGCCGCCGCTTATTTTGGGACCAGCGATTAGAAAATTATAAAAATCATTTTTAGGCGCAATCAAGCTAACATAGGCAATCGCAACAAAAAAGGACAGCGATAAAAGAAACGAAATAATTTTCAATTTAGTTATCAAAGAAATCACTCTCATTCGTAAGCTTAATTGTTTCTCCCTCAGAAAAAGGTTTATCGCTTATAAGCACAATCGGCTCGAAGAATGTTACCCCTTTTACAATGATTGTGTTTTGCGAATCGGAATCTCCTATGTACACTCTTAGTTTTTCTATGTAAAACTCCTTGCCTAAAATGCCGTCGCGTCTTTTAACCTGATTAAGAAAATAGCCGTCACTGTCTTTGCACACGGTTCCGTTTGGTACAAGCGTATAGCTTTCGCCGCTCTCTTTTTCAAATTTAATGTCAAAGGTTTCACCGGCTGTTACTTGGTCGGGGCTGGTTGTTCGCTCCGCGAACTGCTCGCCCATGCGTCCTGACTGAATAGAAATTGTAATCATTTTTGAGCGTTCAGTAGGCGTTACCTTTGTAACGAGTCCCTCCAAAGAGCGCGAGGAATTATATAAGGCGCATATATCCCCGGCGATAACAAAATTATTGTTCAGGGAAACTTCACAATCTACAATAAAACCTTCTTTAAGCCCAAAGCTCGCCAACTGTTGATGTGCGTTAATGTGCTGTCCCTTATTTACTTCTATTGATATTACAAATGATTCCTCCGGTGCGTAAATAACGGTGTTTCTTTCATAATCTGCAAGCGTTTCCCGGTAGTCCGCTATCTTGGTTTCCATATCGCTTTTATAGGCTTCTTCCTGAACAGCATTGGCGTTTAAGTCAAGCTGTTTGCTTTTCAAGTCTTGCTCATATGCTTCAAGCTGATATTCATAATCTTTTAACTGCTTTTGTCTGTTCGTTTCTTTATCCGAAATGGCGTCGGCGCTTTTCTCAATGCTTTCGTTCATCGCCCGTTTCAAATTATCGTACTTATTACTTAGATTTTCCAAAGTATGCTCGGCGTTAGTAAGCTCCTGACGGCTTATAGCGCCCACATCAAACAACGCTTTGGATTTTTCGAGTTCTTCTTCAGCTCTTGCAATATCGCTTTCGCACTCCGTAAGTTCATAATCCGAAACGCTCTCCTGTCTATAGGTTTCTTTCTTCAATTCTTCTATTTTTCGCTGAATATTTTTAATATTCATATTGATTTTTTCAATATCAACCTGTAATTTTTCACGGCTGATTTTAAGGTCGTCAAGCTTCTTTTGCGTATCTTCGTTTAAGGCTTTTATCTGCTTTTCTATATCATCAGCAGCGCCCTCAAAGCTCATTTCCATTATTGGCTGTCCTTTTGAAACAACGTCGCCCTCATGGACAAGAAGCCTATCAACCGTTCCGCTTACCTCTGAGTACAATTCGTTGACATCTTCATACTTAACAATACCGTTTGTTAACTCAATTTTATTAAGTCTGCCGTTTTGCGGTAGGGCGGCTGTAATGGCCGGCAGATTGAAATTATAAATTGTCCTCGATAGAAAAATAAGTATGAGTAGTAATGACAATACTGTAATCACAATAGTTTTCAAATTGAAGATTTTTTTACTTGTTTTATTCTCCATAATCTATATCCCTCACTTTTTATTTAACGCCCGACAATTCAATACCCTTTTCTAAATCCTTTTGTCCAAAAACAAGAAACAGGAAGGGAAGTAACAAGTATACGCAGGATGCCGCAAAGATTAGCCCTATCTTTCCGTCTGCAAGCCTTGAAAGATAAACAGATAAAGGCTCTCTATAATAGTCCTTGATAAAGATAACTACTTGCTCCACAAGGTTCCAGTATTCTATAAACATGAGCATTGTAAGAGCCGCTATGCCGGACTTCATTTGAGGTATGACTATGTGAATAAAGATATATAAATCACTGGCTCCGTCTATTTTTGCAGCCTCAAAATAAGCTGTGGGTATGGCTTTCATGTTTTGCCGTAATAGGAATGTTCCAAAGGGAGAAAAAATCCCCGGTAAAATAATCGCCAAATAGCTGTTTGTTATCCCAAGTTTTTCCGCGATAATAAAATTAGGTACAAGCACCGCCTGTAATGGCATAAGCATGACGACTATGTATATAAAGAATACAGCTTCCTTATATCTCCATTGCCATATCGTAAATCCGTATGCAGTTGTAAGGGATATAAGCAAATTAAAAATCACAACGGGAACAGTAAGCTTAATCGAATTTGTCAGCAGTACAAGGAATGAGGGTTGGTCTATTAAAACAACTTGATACTGCTCGAAAGTCAACTCTTTTGGTATAAGGTTGATTGACAACAATTTCTCCGTGATTCCCTCAACAATGTCAAAGGACGATAGTTTCGTTGTATAGTTAATGGCTATCTCCTGTTCTGTCATAAATGAGTTTGTAAAAGTAATGATAAGCGGAAAGAGAAAGAGTAAGCCTATTAATATCAAAGCCAAGTTTATTAAATTATTTTTTGACCGGCTGGTCGGCGCTTTCGCGCCTGCTCGCCATGCGTCCCGGCTATTCATCGGACACCCTCCGTTCCAGCTTGAACAGAAACTGCGTTAAGAAGGTAATCGCAATAACAAGTACCGTTGTAGCCGTTGTCAGCCTTTGATAGTTTAATGAATAGAACATATTATTCAGAAAGTGTTGCAACATATAAACGCTGTCATGGGGATAATTGCCCATAATCAAATATATTTCCTTAAAAACCTTAAAGGAGTTAATAATGGACATAATGAGTACAAGCACCGACGTCGGCGTCAGGCAGGGCAGAGTAATGTGCCTGAAACATTGTAAAGCTCCCGCGCCGTCAACACTTGCGGCTTCGTAGTATTCCTTTGGAATGTTGTTTAGTCCGGCAAGGAACAGAACCATGTTATATCCAAAGTTTTTCCATATAAAAATGAGAATGATTACCACTCTCGAATAACCCGTTTCAAGCCAGTTGATTTTTGCTAATCCCGAGGTGACTAAAAAATTGTTTATAAATCCATCGTATGCAAACAGCGTTTTCCAGAAGAAAACCGTGGAGCCAGAGGGTATAACAAGAGGGATAAGGAAAATCAATATATACACACTTTTGTATTTGCCGCTTTTATTTATCAGCAGAGCGATTAAAAGTGAAAGTATCATATTGAGCGGAACACATATGCCAATAAAAATCACGGTATTGCAGAGCGCCATTAAATACGGTTGGCTCTGAAAAAGCTGTATGAAATTCTGCAAGCCGACAAATACGCCGTTAATCGGTTTACTCATAAATGAATAGCCTAATGATATTAAAAACGGCCATATGTAAAAGATTACAAATCCGAGTAAACCCGGCGCAATAAACAAAAGACCGCTTCTATCTGAAATACGCGCACTTTTGGCATACGCATATGCAAAAGACGATTTGTTGTCTGGCAAATGAGTTCCTGAGAATATTTTTTTAGTACGGTTATATGTGTTCTTCAATTTAATCCCTCAAATCCTGTTATTTGTTTAATTATAAATAATTTTATTCTGGAATTTCCGCTCGGCCTCTTCTGTTGTCTTGAGGCGGCAATGAAGCGTTAGGGCGCATATTGTTTTCGCGTAAGGGCGGTTGACCAATCGTATTGGCGCGGTCTGTGTCGGCAGTCGGAACGAAAGCCTCCACACTTTCATTTTGAATATCCTCATCCATGCCTATTGCGGCGTAAACCGTAAATGCGTCGTCAATATGCAATTCTTGCGTTTGATTGTTCCCTGCCGCCCCCGACGTAATAAGTATGTATTTGGTGCTTTCCTTGACCGCAAGACTGGCAAGGCATTGACCCGCTTCGACCGTATAACCTGTTTTACCGCCGAGGATAGAACCGCCGCTAAAATTAGGACTTCCTATCTTTGAAAATAAGGTGCTGTAAAAAGTAATGCCTCCGTCGTGCCTGTTAGTAGTTGGCGTAGCATAACGTGAGCTTGTAATAATCTCGTAAAATGTATCATTCGCAAGCGCATAACGGAACAAAATTGCCATATCCATTGCCGTAGAATAGTGATTGCTGTCGTGCAATCCCGTCGTGTTAGTAAAATTACTACCGTCCATACCAATTTCTTGCGCTTTATCGTTCATTAAGCTGACAAACGCACTTTCAGAACCCGCCACGTATTCGGCAAGGCTGACAGCGCACTCCGCACCGGACGGCAGAAGTAAGCCATACAGTAAATCAATGGCGCGGACGCGCTCATTCGGCAAAAACCCCGCCGTTGAAGCGTTTGCATTATAAATGGGCTGAAATATCGCCTCGTTTAGCTCGATTTTCTCGTTCAGGTCTTTTATGTGTTCAAGTGCAACAATAGCAGTCATCATTTTTGTCATGGAAGCGGGGTAAATTTTTGCCGCCTCGTTTTTTTCAAACACTAATGTTCCACTTTCAAGCTCCATAAGAACAGCGTTTGCGCTGTTGATACGCAAATTTGACGTAATCTGCTTTGTAGCGAGTGTTTCATCGGTTGTAATTGCTTTCTGATTTGAGTCGGAAACAACTGTATTTACGAATATTGCTTCCGTAGGTGTTTCTTCTTTTAGCGGTTTCTTATTTCGTTATCATTTCTGACAGATAGCCTACAAGGTCATTATGAGGTAGCGTTATTTGTGTGATTACGGTTGTTATTTTATAAGCAAAGAAAGCTACTGAGAGAGTACACAACAGCATTACTATAGTGCGAAAAAGAGAACGCCGCCGTTTTCTTTTTTTTTGTTCTTTTCTTTGCCACATACACATTTCCTGAATTTGCCGTTTGTCTCTGACGCATGGATAACCTCACCTTTTCGATTTATAAGGAATAAAAAAGCTCGTTTCTACGGTATTAAGTCTACCGCAAAGAAACGAGCCGTTTTTTAATATTAAGTTGATAATTTCCTAAGAAAAAGTAGAGATACCCTTAATGATTTCCTAAGTCTGCTCACTTTACTCATTCAAGTACAAATCAACCTTGTTTTGCAGAACGTCCGCAACTTCGGCGGCTGTTTTCGTGCCGTCAAAGAAGTATTGCGCTTCGGCCGCTATCATATCATCAACTGTGGTATCTTTTATAACGTAAGCGTTGATTTGACCGGAAAGCTTCTCTACGGCCTCGTTGTATTTCGCAACCGCTTCAAGTTGTGTATTGTTTAAGGCTTGCCCGTCCATCAAGGTTGTTAGCGCAAGCTCCGCTTTTTTCTGTCTTGCGGAATTTAGAACCGGCAAGGACGTAGGCGAAAGGTTTGGATTAAGCTGTATATCCTCGCTAAGAAGAAACCGCAGAAACGCCCACGCAGTTTCCTTGTTCCCGGAATTTGAGTTTATTCCATATGCCTGTTCATAGGCAAATGGAACCGAGTCATGTTTACAGGCTTCGATACCCGCAATCTCATCATCGTCCCCAACAGCCATTGTGCCGCCTTCCGCCATAGCGGTCATGCTCATGCCAAGACCACGGGAATAGAGCGAAAGCAGATTGACGGCGCTTTGGGGCTTAAAGAAGAATTTGTCTGCGTCTCCTTCTCTGCCTTTTCTCAAGATTGTTGCGGAGTCTTTTTGCCCTGTTTGCCCTTCTTCGATATAGCCCTGTTCACTGTACTGCTTGACAGATTCCAATAGCTCCGCGAAGCTGCCGTCATTGAAATTCGCCTTTTTGTTTTCTATGTCCACAAAAACGGCGTAGTTTTCTTCTAGTAAAAGGCTCCACATATCCGGACGCGGACTGCCTGTATAATCGGGTCTGTTGAAAAGCTTCGCGCTTCCGTCATAGTAGGGTTTGGCAAGCACAATTAGCTCCTCCGCCGTGTATTTTCCATCTATCCCGAAATCTTCTGCCGCGCCGCTATTAAGCAAGGCGCTGTCATAGGCGTAATAATTGAAGGTATAGTCTATCGGTAAAAACCATGTGCCGTTTTTGTACTCCACAGCGTCTAATATGTTTTCCTTGTAATCGGATTTGTTAAATTCAGAGTCGGCCTGTATGTATGCCGCAAGGTTTTCGAGCTGCCCACTGTCCGCATATTTGTAGAAGGGCAAGATGTCCATTAGTAAAATGTCCGCGCCCCCTCCGCTCATTAAGGCGGTATTGATTTTATTAATATAGTCGGCTCTGCTCTGCGAGTCGTTCTGTCCGGCAGCCATAATCATGCCCTGCCCGTCGCTTTTCATCTCCGGCATGACGGAAAAGGTTTCCACATTTACGGTCGTTCCCGGATATTTTTCCTCAAATAGCCTTGCCGCGTCCTCAAGAAATGTTTTATATCTCATTGTGTCGTAGGCAGAAACGGTAATTGTGCCTGTGGGGGAAAATTCGGAGCTTAGGGAAATTTCAGATTTTTCCGCGTCGATGTTGACATTCCCATTTGTTCCGCCATCTTGCGAAGCTGACTTGCCGCCGCAAGCTGAAAGCGACAAGACCAATACTAAAGAAATAACGACTGACATAAACTTGTACATACTGTGATTCCTCCATATTCTTTTAATTTTATGCTGCCGATTAAGTCTACCGTAAAGGAACGAGCCGTTTTTTAATATTAAGTTGATAATTTCCTAAGAAAAAGTAGAGATACCCTTAATGTTTTCCTAAATCCGTTCCGGGTCTGACCGTTCGCTCCGGCTCGCTTAAATCACTATTAAGCGTTTCGGTACGAATAGGAAGGTTATCCGGCGCAGGGAGTGCAAAAAGTAATCTATAGCTATTAACAGCAAAAAAGCCTACGCAAGTAACCGTAATCAACAATGCACTTATAAAGATTGCGTAGCTTTTGGGCTTCCAAAACCTTGACGCAAAAATATAAACCCAATAACCTATTACTCCGCCGAGTGTATTCAATATTACATCATCAATATCTGAGGAACCGCACGAAAAAATATACTGGAAAATCTCGATACCCAAACTGAAAACGAAGCTTAATATCAATATTTTTGTGAACTTTCGCATTTTGGGGAACAATGAAGCTGAAATATACCCAAGCGGGAAAAACATAATGAGATTCCCCAAAATATTAGAAATTCCAGCAATTCTGTTTCCTTTTAGTATTGCCTGAAAATATCTAAGGATAGTAGAAAATGGAGCTAAACTTACGCTCTGGCTTACCGAATAGGAATCTCTAAATATCGTTATTTTGAAAAGTACGATAATGTAAATTACAAATAACACCAGCAAAATAAATGGTTCAGTTTTATCAGTTGTTTTTCTCATAACAATATCCTCCAATAAAAACAGCTTGCTATCTACGATAAACTTTATCATAAATAAGCAAGCTGTTTTTTAATATTAAATTGATAACTTCCTAAGAAAAAATAAAGATACTATTAACTTTTTCCTAACTATAACGGTTTAGTAGGAAGCTCTACTGTAAACGACGTTTGTTTTCCATCGCTGTCCGCGTAAATGCGCCCGCCATGCGAATAAGACTATTTCTTTTGCAATCGCTAATCCAAGACCCGCACCGCCCGTATCGGAAGAACGGGCGGAATCCAATCGGTAGAATTTATCGAATATGGAGGCAAGTTTATCCTTCGGAATACTGCCCGCGTTCGTGAAAACGATAGACGCCATATCGCCGGAATTAGCCGCCATAATAACTATAACGCTGTTTTCGGGGCTATATGCCACAGCGTTTTTCAGTATGTTGTTAAATACTCGCGCCAACTTATCAGGGTCGCCATAAATAGCAAAATCTTCGGAAACGTGAATTTCAATAGCTTGTTTTCCATTCTCGGCAAGCTGCGGATAAAATTCATCTGCCATCTGCACAAGCATATAATATAAGTCAATATTCTCTTTTGTCAAAGTAATTGCTTGGAGATTATATCGCGTAATTTCAAAAAATTCGTTGATAAGCTGTTCGAGCCGATACGCTTTGTCCAACGTGATATGCACATACTTTGCCTTTTGCTCCACTGGCATATCCGGCGCTTCGTCAAGTAGGCTCAAATAGCCGATAACAGAGGTAAGCGGCGTTTTAATATCGTGGGCCAGATACATAACTAAGTCATTTTTTCGCTGCTCGGCAAGCTTCGCGTCCTGCTCGCGCTTTTCAAGCGTCTGCTTCAAGGCGTTTAACTTTTGCTCCATAAAAACCATTTCCGGCGAAAGCTCAATTTGTTTATCGTCGCCATGAATAAGCAAGTCAATACCGGCGTTTACCTCATCAAAATATCTCATAAAGCTTGATATTATTATGCGGCATAAAAAGAAGAAGCATAATGCGACTGCTATGTATATGAAAATTTCTATATTATTTCGTATTGTGTATTGATATATAGTCAAAGCCTCTCGCTCTCTAAAGTGAAAGCTGTTTTGTAAGAAGTCAACAAACCAATTCCCGATAATTCCCCGCATTAGCTGGCGTAAAAGCACTACAAACGCGATGGCTGCTAATACAGCAATCAAGACATAAGAATAAAGCTTTTGTTTTATTTTAGAGTAATCGGCTTTTCTATTCATCTCTTTACTTTTCAATTTTATATCCAACTCCCCATACGGTTTTGATATATTTCGGATTATCCATTGTATCGCCTAATTTCTCGCGCAAATGCCGTATATGGACGGTGATAGTATTATTGCTTTTGCTGAAATACTCATCGCCCCATATTTCGTGAAACAGCTTCTCGGAGCTGACTACATTTCCTTGATTCTCACAAAGGATTTGCAGTATCCTAAACTCTGTAGGCGTGAGTGACAGCAAGTTTTCATTTAACAATACTTCGTGCGTATCTACGTTAATGACAAGGCCGGAATGAACAATAAGGCCGCTATCGTCCTTTATTGTTTGTCCACTGTATTTTTTATATCTTCGCAGTTGCGCCTTCACCCGCGCCACTAATTCAAGCGGACGGAACGGTTTTGTAATATAATCGTCCGCGCCGAGCGTCAGCCCTGTGATTTTGTCCGTTTCCGTGTCCTTCGCGGTCAGCATAATTATGGGATAGGTATGTTTGTCCCGTATCTTTTGACATATTGACAGGCCGCTTACATCTGGAAGCATAATATCTAAAATAGCGAGGTCAAGCTCGGTTGCTTCAATGCAGCTTAACGCTTCTTGAGCTGTATAAAACTTGAAAACCGTATAATTCTCGTTCGTCAAATATAGTTCAACCAAATCAGCTATTTCATGCTCATCATCAACAATCAGTATCTTTTCAGCCACTTATGCCACTCCTTTCCCAATTTCGTATAAACAGTATATTAAAAACAACGAGGACATTTATTTGTTTTTTGTTGATAAATCATTAAGATTTTCATAAGATTTTTTCCGTCCAGCCTTTTTGCCGTAGGCAATCCAAGTTATCTCAATTATTCTATTATACTTCCGCACAAAGAAATATGAAAGTCATATATGAATTGTTAAGTGCACTTAAAGCGTATTTAGCAAATTCCAAGTAAAAACTATGGCATATACAATTGTATAAGGAAGGTGTGATATGCGAGAGAATACAATCGTAAGCGATTGAGTGTTGTCGTATATTTTCGATGTTTGTGAGATAATTAAGTATTACGTCTGTATACATCACGCATCGTATTCAGATAATCGACGTATGTTATTTGAATAATTCAGAAGGTGGTACGAGCCTTATTAACTACCCTGCAATATAAATAGTACTAAGTTTAGTTATTTAAAATATTAATCCTTGTTTTCGTCCTCATATGAACAGTAAATAGAAGCCGGAGCATTCCGCCCGGCTTCATCATTCATAAATTAGAACTGATTTTCTTAAAATAGGTCATAGCCGCTGTGCATAGCACATCAAGGCTTTTTTTGCCATAGCCACATACTAATCTTTTTAATTTCCAACCAATACTTATTTGATTATGGCAAATATTTTCCTGTATCAGTTAGTCTCCCTAATACATAAATCTTTTTTTGGATCTTTTATAAGCGTCTGCATCAGTATAAACGATCAATCTTCCACTGCCTTCAAGGTATCTGAGGATGCCTTTCATTTTGTCGTTATAACCATACATGATATATGATGACTCAGGTGACTCCCTCACTTCCATTGATAATGCGTATGCCACTCCAGCAAAATCATCCTCATCATCGAAGCTTCTTTCAAAGATGTGACCCAACGCGGTTGTGCGATATTCATGAAAGCAAATATGTATAGTCCTTTTTTGCTTTTCCGTTATTTGTACGGATGAAAGGTCAAATTCGCCAATAATTTCGATTGAATTAAGTATGTCGTTATGTTGGTTTATTAAATCATCTCGTTGTTCTTTTTGCAGACCCACAATTGCTTTTCTTAATTTTTCGTATTCCATATCAGCAAATATATGATACTGGTTTGGTGACATTGCTGGAATACCATTAGTAGATGTATTTTGGTTCATTGTAAAATCTCCTTTCATATGCGGTGCTTGTGACTCGCTTCCCGCCCCTGTTTGGTTTCTGTTAACCGCTTTGTGGTCATATTCAAATGTCCCGACTATGCCAGCGCGGTCGTCTTTTTGGTATTCTTCTTCGCTTTGTAAATCCTCAAAAGTGATTTCCGTTTCACCGTCAATTGGCTTGTCAGCCCAGTTTTCAAGGCGGTAAGTGTCAATTAGACCATTTTCATCGTAAGTGACGAAGATTTTAACGTCCCCTTTTTCGTGCTCCCAAAAGCTAAATCCGCAACTATCGCTTATAATTATTGCTTCCACTTCGGCTTGCTTCGGGATGTCTTTTACAATTACGTCATCGTAAGGGGCTATGCAAAACGCGCGCCCATATTTGGGATAAAGAGTTGCGCTCGAATCCTCGTCGCAATTCAGCGTTTGGGTGGTATCTGTCATATCCCGATTAACAGGAACTTTATAGTTATTTATCGCGCTGTACCATTCAACTACTCCCCAACCGGGTTTTGTCGCGGTTTTGTATGCTTCGCCTTTACTTCCTATCCGGCACACTGGTATGCTCACAACATCGGTGACTATATAGCGAAATTCGCTTTTTTTCTTTCCCATATTGCAAATCTCCCTTGTGATTTAGACATGCCGCTTCAATTATTTAAAAAAGTGATTTCTTGTTTTCATTTAGGCGACTCAAATCAACAATAAATCTACAGCCAATACAGAATCTCGCCTCTTAAAATGTCTATACGCTCATATATTGTGTTAATGGTACGCAATTGATTACTTGCATTCCATTTTTCAATTAGTTCAATAATCAGACGGTCAAACGCCGGTATGCAGAAGTCATAGTCAAAATTATCAATCTGCTGGCCGGTGTAAAGTGTAAGTACATCGTCAACCCTCATATCTTTTGATAATTTTATTTTGCCAAGAAACACGGCTCCTTCTCTGAAATACATCTGCGAAATAGCCGTCCGGTTGCCATCGTTATTTTTATCCATTAACTCAATACGCTCTTTTAGAGTTTGGTTAACGGTATCAGGTTCCGCGTTTATTACAGCGGCAGTGTTCTTACTCATTACAGTCATCAAGTTCATCTCCTATGTCTTATTTGGATTCGTTCATAAATTCCAGGTCTATTTTTTTATAATTACTAAACGCCATTGTGTCGTTGGAACTCAATTGATGGCCGCACCATAACCCGGTTATATCCTTTGTTTTATCATCAACAGGCTTACTTACCAAAGTAAGAATACCTAACGGATTAACCGTATTTGCCTTGTCCTTTATCTGCTCCAGGTCTATATATTCCTCTATTGAATGGTTAAAGATAAACCTGATTGACGCGCCGCCATAGACTTCCCTCTGCAGTAACAGACAGCAGATATTATTAAGCGTTAGCTCCTTGTCCTCATCAAATGAAAACGCTTGTTTATAAACGTCCGGGGCGTTAGTTTTGACATCATCCATAAGCTCTTTGTGCTTTTCGCTGAATCCGCAATCGTTGCCTACGCACAAAATCCGTGTGCGATGCCATTGACTGCCCGGTAGCATGAGTCTTGCTGTTTCAATGAACTTCGGGCTATTAACACAGGCGAACAGCAAAAAGTAGTCATCTTTAGGAACCGCCCCGACTGTTTCAAAAGTATCCACATTGAAAATATGAAAATACTCTGCCATTTTTATCACTCCGTTCTGAATTCAGTAAGGGAGAAACATATTTCACCGTTTGAGACAAGAGACAAGCTTTCGCAAAAATCATTTATATGCGTCAGTGATAAAAACTCTCTGCCCGTAATCATTGAAAAAAAAGCGATTATGCTTGTATCGCTCTCAAAATAATCGTTGGTATCTCTATAGTTATCATAGAAACGCCTGCCAATGCCAAAGATACTTGTTTTATCCAATACTTCCGTGTTATCGAAGTAGCACTCAAAACGGTATCTGTCTGTAAAGCAGTATCCCATGTCGTCCGTATTTATAAAGACTCCATTCCCCGGCTCTTCAGCGGTATAAACAGTAGAAACGCCCTCATACTTTTCGAGAACAGCATCCCACATTTCAGAAGTTGGCGACCACGCTGTTTCCGTTCTTATGGTAAAGCAAGGCAGTTTTCCAACCAACGTAGTCTCTAATTCTCCTATTTCGCAAATATCGCCCCTGCATCTAAAATTATCAGCGTTCATACCATGTTCTTCTAAGACAGCACATAATTCACCATCCTGTTTTTTTCTTACTTCAATTAGTTTACTTCTGAGTTTTTCAAGTTCAGATAAGCATGTATCATCTTCAGCTATAAAAGCCACACTGTTGCTGCACCAATTCGGCATAAGGCTAACTTCCTTTCAATAGTTTTTATGCCACATCATAAGTCAATTTATAAACACCGTTACCACATGAAATATATTGCTCCTTGTGTTCATAAATTGTGGCTCTGATACGTTCTTTATAATGTTTGTTGTCCTGCGACTTTGGATGGCTTTCTAAAACGCTGTATAGCTCCTGAAGACTGGCACAGCCGCCCTTACTCTCAAGCGTTAAGCGAATTAGATGATGCCATGTCAATACTTCACAATTCTTTTTCTCAACATCGAAACATCCTGTTCGCTTTCCGGAGAAATTGAAGAACAAAGAATTTTCTTTATGGAAAATAAGCAGGCTTTCCGTTACAATCGGCACAAATGGCTTTGCATATGTTCTGTTATCGGAAACACAGTTAAATTGGGCTTTAGTTATAGACGCTTCCAATCTGCCTATATCTATCAAATCCCTTTGCATACTGTAGAAATTTCCGTTAGAACGAATATCGCCAACCAATACCGCAAGCCGTCCGTCTTTCCTTAGCGCCATAAACAGCTTCTTTATGATAAAATTAAGCTTATCTATAAATTCACTGTAATTATCACAGCGCGACAAATCATCAGGATGAGGTTTCCCCCACATACAGCCCGAATACTTGATGATGGAATGATAGGGAGGATGGAAAAATATCAAATCCGCCGAATCATCAACATCATCCCTCAGAGCGTTCCAATTTCCATTGCCTATGGGCGGGTTGGGATTCAAGTCATACAGAATAGACTGAATTCCGTTTTTTTGAGCCGCCGCACGGCTGCTTCCCGATCCGCTCATGGGGTCAATTAGTGTGAAGGCTTCCATGTCCTTTTTACTGTATTGCTTACAGCCTTGTATATAACGTATAACAGCGTTTACAACTTCAGGAGAGCAGTTTCCCCGCCATTTATTGCTGCCGCCGTTACCGCGTTCAGGAAAAGCCATAAACGATGTAAGTTCTTTTCCAACCCTCATCCGCAAGTCTTCGGTTCCTATCATTTGGGCTATGGTCAGCCAATTGTCCCCGAATTCTTCCCGGAGCAGTTCTTTTGCTTTCAACAAATCAGCATTGGTATCCAAAGCCATTCTCCTTTCCCTGCTTGACTGAAAAATATTTACATTCTATTTGTGATTTAGCTGGTTTACATCCATTCTCATAAAGGCATTCGCCCAAATCATCAGGGTCATTATTGCAGGAACATTCACCAAAATCCTTGTAGTAAATACAAATCCTTTTCTATCTTCTTCCTGTTTTTTCATATTAAGTAACGCTCCTTTCCAAAAATAAAGAAGGAGAGAATAAATCCCCCCTTCTTAAATCATTATTTAGTCATTCAATTTTTTATGGAGCAAATAATCGTCCACTCCTTTGTACTTTTCATCCCAAACAAGGCTGCGGACGGAAAATCCCATTTCGCTTGCCAAATTCAACAATTTTTTGCTTCCGGCTGCCACATGAGGGTTTGTTTTTTTATCCATATCATAAGCCTCAACGATTTCCCTAACACCTGTTAGTTTCAGGACTTCAAAAGCCGGTTGAAAGGAGCGGTATTGATTTGCTCCTGCAACAGCCAAAAAAGATTTACCTGACAGGTGATGGGCTATGTTTGCTTTCATTGCGCCTTCCGTGACATACAGCGTAAAATCATCCGGATTTCCTACGAAGTGTACAGGGCTTCCAGCTAACGTGCCTTCAGGCTTGTTGGAGCTTGAGAACCACATATATTTCATTCCGTCAAATGGCCGGTCAAGGCGTATCTGCATCCCTTCAATGTATCCTTCAACGGAACGTACAGGAACCAATATTCCGGAACATTTGGAATTGAAGTTTACATTCCAAATACCGGTTTCATCTTTATAAAATCCGGGAATACCGTTTACCTCGCACCCATGCTTTAATAGTTGTTCTGTTATTTTCCCATATCTTAAAGCTGGTACTGATTTATAACCACCGGTTTTTATAGCGTCTTCCGATAAGCCGCGTTCCAGTAAATTGCCTTTATGAGTTTCCGATAGGGATAACATTGACAGAAGCATTGTAAATGTTTCATGGCGCTTATCAATGTCAATCGGCTGCTTAGGTTCGGCAATTACTTTTCTCTCCGGTTTTTTATAATCCGGAGAGTCGAAACCCGTGTGAAGCAATTGATTGACTTCCCGGTAAGCTTCCCTTGTATCCAGATTATGAAGTTCTGCGTAGAGCTGTATCATACCTCCGGATTTATCACAGTAATTGCATCTGTAAACATTCTTTGTTGAATTAACATTCATTTTACCCGTTTTATAATTGCAGAATGGACAATCCACATACCAATTGTTTGAGTAGCGCCGCCGGACTGTCATGTTTAACAGTCCGACGACATCATATATTGTAAAAGGGAAGGCTTCCATAAAGTTCCCCCTTTCATGGTTTATCCAGCTTGATTCATGGCTGCATTTATAAGCACGGTTGCGCCTGCCCGTAAGGTATTATCGTTTCCATTGTAGGACTTGATGTACCATTCGAGAGCGCCCGGTTTTTCAATCGCTAATTGCCCAAGGCTTTTCCCTCTGTGAAGGCCTTGAGGGACTGTGATGTTTTTTGCCTCTTCCAAGGTCATTACCTTCACAATTTCTTCAACGGGTGTAGTAGAATCATACTGTTGTTTCGGAGATTCCTGCTCCGGCTGTTTTTGTGCCGGATTTCCGGTTTCATTTGATTTTTCCGGCTGCTGCTGCGTATCCGCAGGATTAGCTGGCTGTTCTTTCGTGTTTAAATCGGTTTCATGCCGCTCTTGAGGCGCTGGTTGGCTTTGGACTGCCGGCTGAGATGCCGGTACTCCTGAGCCTGATATTTCCGGGCTTTCATTTCCTGTAAAATCACATAACTGAACGCCAAACCCCGCGTCAGCAAGCGCTTGTCCCGTGGCCAGTATTTCCGCCGTTTCAAGGCAGTTATGCTTACCGGAATCATCATTCTGAGCATAATTGATTTGCGCGAAAGCATTTGCGACATAATCATTTACGCCATCCTCCCTATTGATATAAACCCTGGTTTCTACAATAGCCACCTGCTCTGATAACTGCATAATGGTTTTTGTAATTTTGCCCAGAGGATACTTGAGCCTGAACCAAAGCTTTCTATATTCGACATTCAGGCGCATACAGTCCTCATTGGATTCCGGAACGGCCTTACTTAAAAACTCGGACGGGTTAAAACCTTCAACAGCGTTTAACGCTCCGATAACAGGTATTTTATTTATAATAAGATTTTCATTCATTTGGGTTCGCTCCTTTTATTAGTTTTAGAAACAGTCTTTGATTGCGTTGTAAATATCCGGCTCTAAATCCGGTTCCATTGCGCTTATGCTTTCCGAGATTGCGGATTTACACAATAACCGAAGTTCATCTGAGCTTTTGTAAACCTGCTCATACCGGTCGCTGGATTTTGCTATAATTGCGTTTCTCGTATCAATGTCAATGTTCACGCCTGAATCGTCGCATGTGCCATTAACAATTTCTTCAACATCGTCGGTCATATATTTTTTTAAGACCTTCTGGTATTCATGTGCCTCACATTCTGTTAGGGTAATCGTTTGCCCTTGCCGAATGATTTCCATAAACACAACCTTCCTTTATACAAAATAAAAGGCACAGCAACCATTATTGATTGCTTGTGCCTTTCTTAACTTATTACAGCATGTACCTATTTTTTTTTTTGAGCCACTTTTTTATTTTCATTAAGCGCTATATATTTCCGTTCATAAGTATCAATAATCCTTTGGGCAAGCAGCGTATTCCGTTTATCCGTATCGTTTTTATGGATAGCCATAAACAACGCCTTTTGCTCCCCAACCAGCACAACTTTTTTCTTTGCTCTTGTAATAGCCGTGTAAATCAGATTACGGCGGAGCATAATGTAAAAGCTGCTCAAAATAGGAATAATAACAGTGTCATACTCTGAACCCTGGCTTTTGTGGATTGTCATAGCGTAGGCATGTTCAATTTTGTCCATGTCTTCGGAATAATAAAAAACAACCCGCTCATCACCGAACTCAATTTTGACCATAGAGGTTCCGCTGTCATCCTTAACAATATCTGCAATAAAGCCAATATCTCCATTAGAAATATTGTCTTTATTCTTAGTCTGCATCACCTTGTCGCCAATTCTGAAAACCCGTTTTCCAACTTTAAAATCGACAATGCCTGATTGCGGCGGATTTATCAGTTGATGCAGGGCAATATTCAGCGCTTGCGAGCTTGATTCCCCGCGAGTTCTGAACGGCGCCAATATCTGCACGTTTTCAATCCCTTTTTCTCAATTTCCTGCATATACAGCGTTTTGATAATGTCTGAAGCATCAACATCATTATCGCAATACTCCAGCTCAAAATCCGGGCCGTATAACAGGTTTGTGGAATTGTTATTGATCTCATGTGCATTTATGGCGATTCTGCTTGTTTCGGCCTGCCGGAACACAACATCCAACTTCGTAACCGGAATTCGGGAACAGTTAATCAACTCCCTGAATACATTTCCGGCGCCGACGCTGGGGAGCTGATCGGCGTCCCCTACAAGAAGTACCTTTGTATTTGTCCTGATCCGCTTAAACAGCTCATGGCAGAGCCACATATCGACCATGGAATATTCATCTACGACAATAAAATCATAAAACAAAAGGCCGTCGTCTGAATTATCCTCGTCACCTTTCAGACCCATAGCGCTGTGCAGCGTTTGAGCGTCCGGGAAGCCGGTGCTCTCTGACATTCTTCTGCTTGCCCTGCCTGTAGGCGCTGTAAGCAAAATCTTTTTGCCTTTAAATATCTGTTTATATACATTCAGAATAACCTTTAAAACAGTAGTCTTACCTGTTCCCGGCCCCCTGTAATGATGGAGATATTACTTGAGAAGCAGGTTTTAACCGCTTCCTTCTGCATATCCGACAACGTAATTTCAAGCTCTTTTTGAGCCTTTTCAAGCTCTGCGGATATGGATTTTCTCTCCGGTTTCTTTATGGCAATACCGGCGATATATTCCGCCGCGTTACATTCCCACTGATATGCTGTTGCTTTATAAATCATGTCGCCGTCAATTGTGATTTTCGGCCGCATGTCGTAGGATTGTAAACAGTCTTTGATAGATTGCAAACCGACGACTTCGCCGGGGAAACCTTCATTTAAGAGTGCATAAGCTTCCTTTATCAGCTCATTTGTCTTTAAGAACACATGCCCTTTAACCGTTGCTTCATCGAGAGCGTACATAACAGCCCCTTGTATCCGCAGCAGATCATCCGGCTTACAATTGACACTTCTTGCGATAGCATCAACCGTCTTAAAGCCAAAGCCTGAGATATTACATAGTTCAAAGGGACGGTTATATAAAACATCCATTGTTTCCGCACCAAATTTGCTATGTATTTTCACAGCCTTTTTAACGCTTATGCCGTATGGCGACAGGAAGCTTACAATTTCTTTCATAGCTGCATTGGCCTGATGAGAGTCAACAATGACCTTCAGTTTGCCTTCCGTGATTCCGTTCATTTCAAGAAGCTTTTCCGGCTCATTGTCCAGAACATCAAGGGCATTTGTACCGAACCGCTTTACAATTTCCTTTGCGGTTTTGGGGCCAATGCCTTTAATCAATCCAGAAGACAGATAACCGATAAGCCCCTCTTTTGTTTTTGGCAGAATCTCTGTAAATTTTTCAACAGATAGCTGCAATCCAAATTTAGACTTTTTCCATGTCCCTGTCAGTTCAACTCCTATACTGCTTGATTTCGGCAGATAGTAGCCGATAACAGTAAAGTGAATTTTATCGCCGTAACACTTGTTTCTTGCTTCTTTGGGAATGGATTTATCCGTTGAAGAGTACACTAAAACATTGTAGCCTGATGCTGCGTCGTCAAATATAGTTCTTTCGTATTTACCGAGCAAATCTATCAACCCCTCTTAAAATAACGCATTTATCCAAGTTGAAGATATTGGCTTTAAAAATAGGCATTTTAAGCCTCTCAGCCATTTCAATCTCGGCTTTCATTCCTGATGAAACATTATCGCCAACGTATACCAGCGCGTCGCACAATGATAGGTATTTTATACCAAACTCCAAGGCAAGCAGCCGCTCGCCGGATATGTTATCATCCAAAATCTCTGCCAAATAAGCGTGAGGGGCTACAGCTTTACATCTTAACGCCTCACTGACAACCTTCATGTACACTTTTGCGTTCTCCACATTTTCGCGGATGCCATCCTCAGTATCCGCATGAAGAGGTGAGCAAACATAAACTTTCTTGTAATTATTCATTTCTATATCTCCTTTGCTTTGATTGAAAAACGGCGACTCTCCTTTTTGTCTACATATTTGCTGTAAATATCCGGATGATGCACCTTTAGCTTTTCTAAATCATCTTTGCTGATACCTGTTCGGAAGCTGGGCTTGTTGGAAACTGTGTATTCCTTATTACCCGAAAGGCAGACAGCGGAAACAGCGTTTTTCATATCATCCAGAATCGGAGCGTATAGCTTTTTCAGCTTGCTTTCCAATTCCTTTGATTGTCTGTCCAGCTTGAGCTTTTCTTCATGCAAGGCCAGATATTCTTCAATGGTTTTCGCATGTGTTATATTAAGCATAGTCAGGGATGAATCGCTGTTATTTCCGTAATGTCTGCGGATGCTTTCTAAAACCAAATCTCCGCTTTCCGTATAGGGAGGCGGAATTCTTTTCTGAACATACTCCTCCCAGAAGTATTGCTCCTGGTCAATTATGTTTTGCTCAAAATCCAAATCACGCTCTATTGGCCGATAGAGAAAATCGTTTTCGCTATTGCCCATTAAGCAGGCAATATAGGCGAAATCAATATCCAATACAGCCATATAATGACGCACCTGCAGTTCATAGTTATATGGAATACCGTCATTCTCCCACTTGTCCCTGCTATGTTGGCCGGTTGTCTTAGTTTCAAGTATGCCGATTTTTCCGTTTGGAAGTACAATGAAAAAATCGACGTCGGCAAGCATAAACTGGTACACAGGATGCCTAAACATCTTGTGTACCGGGAATATCTCAAGATCAGTTACCAACGAGAAAATTTCTCCGACAAAGGACTCCAGCCTATTGCCGTATTCCTTCGCAATCCAGTTGTCATTTTCTTCAATAGCCGGTTTTTCACCAATCTTGTTGTAATATAGGTCACGGGTGGTAGAAAAGGGCGACAGTCCGAAAACTGTCGCCGCATCTGATCCCCCTATACCGAGTTTCCTATATTCGAGCCATTCATCTCTTGTAATTTTGTCAGTCTCAACAATCGTCAGAGCTGAAGTTTCAAATTCCATAAGATACCTCCTCTAAAGAGATGCTTTTGACATAATCCAAATAATTATTTTTGGATATATTCATCAGCCCCGATTTCAGTATTCTTATTACTCTTTTTAATGCTTACTGAATACTCAGCCATCAATGCGGCTGTATCAGCAGGCAGAGTGCCGACAAATGTGAAGTAAGCCTTAGAATACACAATGCCGTCGCCGTTTTGGTCTTTCTTTAACTGTACTTTCGTAACAGCCTGAAAAGGACGGCAGCCTTTCTTCATGACAAGCACCTGAAGGTAATCCTTCAAATTTTTCAGGCTGGTTGGCGGCAAGGTCAGTATCATCGGCATCATTTCGCCGGATCTGAGCAGGTAAACGCGGTGCATATTTTTACACGCTTTGCCCTTCCCGTCGCTGCCGAAGGCGTTAAACTGGCAACCGGCGCAATCTGTCACTTCTCCCTGCTGGTCGATTCCGGTTTTACCGTCAAAGCTTGAGCAATCCGGATTTTCATTGGCTCCGTTGTATTTATCTGCCCAATAAGCGTTTACGGGGTGATGGTTGACGATAACGCCCTCCAGTTCCGTTGCCAAATCGGGTTTATCCGGGCTTTCACCGGGAAGCTCAAATACAAGTCCGCCGCCTGAAGGAATTTTTATCTTGTCCAAGACAGGAGCGCCAAGACCGTCAAGCTCTTCACTCAATGCCGAAACAGCGCTTCCGTTGAAACCAAGTTCAAATTTACCCATTGTCATAATTTCAGTATTACTCATAATAATCATTCTCCTTTGAATTTTATATTTGCCTTATGGCATGATTCCATTTTGATTGACAAAACCTTTCTTGCTACCAAACCATTTCTCCCGCTATATCATAGTCGTGCCAGCGGATACTCAATGCTCTTGCCACGTTTTCTTCAGCTTGAGCAATTTTAGAGCCGGGAGCGCCTTCGCACTGCAGCATGAATATAATTTGGCTGATGCCATAATAAAGGTCATGTGCGGTACAGGGATCCGTTCCGTTAATAGCCTTAAACTGTTCGATAGCTTCCATTGCGAGCTTCTTAGGAATACCGATGCGCTTCATCACGCCGGCCAAACAATTGACAGGGTTTCTCACTTCCACTGAAATCAGCTCCTTTAATTTGCCGATTGCCAGTGAGTATTGAGAATAAATACCCTCAAGCTGCTCCTGAAACTTTTCAAGATTGGCGCCGTTGCGGTGATCCAGCTTTAAGGGGCTGCCAAGGGTAATAATCCTTGACTCACTCCCTAAGAAAAGCATTGGATACAGATTCGCGCCGCTAATCCCGACATCGGATGTAGTTAGGCGCAGCGCAGGCTTGATTTCTTCATGTTCCATTCCGTGAGCGTCAAAAAAGTCCACATAGGTTTGAACCAGGTCACCGCTGTTCGTTAATTCCCATAAAGCGGTAACGATAGAATGTTCATAGGACGCTCCGGCAAACTTGTAGCCGGGGAAATTACTCTCCAGCCAATCACCGGTTATCTGGAACAGCTCCGGTATCTCCAGGATGGAGTAAGAATTATCCCCGCTGTGAACCGCTGAAATTTTATCCTCAGAAAAACGGATCAGCGATTTTCCATTTGCCACTTGAATACAGTCATTCAGTATCCGGGCTAATATGGGCTTCTTTACTTTGCGTAAAGCCGCGCCGGAAATATTGGCTCTTTCCAAAATGGTTTTGAGGGCTGTTGAGCGGACAGGATGATATGTGCCTTCAATCTCCGCTACCAAAGAGGTATTTGCGAAGGTGTCGGCCATAATATCGTGTTTGCCTGTTACGTCAAATTCCTTCTGAAGCATACCGGCTATAGAGCTGCCATCTTCCAAGCCGTGAAACCAGATGTTTTTTGTTTCGTTGGTTTCCCAGCTCGCGTTGTTCTCCCTTTCCCTTAAAAATTGCAGGAAGGGCATTTCATCGGTAAAACATTTGTTGAAGCTGTCTTTGTACATTGCTTCAGTCATTGCGACTCCTCCTTATAATTTCTATTTCCAAAAGCACAAGGCTTTTTTGGCAATAAAAAAAGCGAGGACAATAACAAACGCAAACCGTGTAATACGGTCGTTTTATTATCATTCTCGCTTTATGTACGGTTCCCCGTAAAACAAAAAACTACCACACCCAAAAGGCGTAGTAATCCCTATACTGTGTACAATCTTAACTGTGTGTGCAGCAAAGCCGATAATCAAAGGCGTTACCTTAAAGCACAAAAATCAATTTACATTTATCAATCATAACACTATATATGGTATATGTCAATGAAAATTACTCTATATGCACGGAAATCAATTTTGCTCATAATTATGCAAGCATATTCACAAACTGCCGATTTTTTAATACTAAACCCGCCAAAAGTGATGATTTTTATACTGGTTGTGTTGATTCGCTGAAATATTTTGATAGATATTCACAAAATTGATTTCCGTGCTCTATATGATGGATTTCTGACATTATAGTTTCAAACAAAACATCAAACGTATTTACTTCCAATCAAAACTGAAATTAGAAAAAGAAAAAAATCGGAGGTGATAACTATGTTAAAGTAACTCTTTGGATTTAATATTTAAGCTTATTCGCATTATCGTAATACCCGTAACCAGGGCGATAAGATGAAGATCTCTGCTGGATGGTGAGAGTTTTGATTGAACATTTAATATTCACTTCGCGTGATGAATTTAGAAGTTGGTTAGAAGATAATCTCCTATCCGTAAACGGTGTCTGGTTGTTCTTGGCAAGTCAGGCGGGCTAAAGACAATAAACGCAACCGAAGCTCAAACTTCCTTGCCAGTGTCAAAAGAGGCTTGTATGGGCGGCTGTCAAAGGATACTTCAATACCTCTTAATAGAACGGCCATATTTTTGTATAACTTGTTGAGTTGTTTGTTTTCCCTCACACCTAACTGGTATAAATTCCGCCATCTCGCTCGAAACGGCCTAAAACGCCTAAATCAATAACAAAATGGTGCATATTAACTTCATTCATAGCGCACTTAATAGAATCAATTTGGCTAATAGGTGTTTCCCCAATAAAGATTAATGTCAGATGCAGGTTGTCCTCCTGTGTAAAGTTGCATTTTTGCCCGAATCTGCGCAAGTTCGTTTGAATTTCACCAACACGGAATATTGTTGCATCATCAAATTGAATTACCGTGAATAACCTCATATGTTACCTCCTCTTATTCTGCCGCTTTAAAATTATAAACAGGACGGATCATATTTACGCTTTCAACTGTATCTCAAATGTTTTCAATAATTTCTTGCATAGGGTTATAGGCAAAAGCTGACTCTGGCTGATTGTCGTGGAATAAATGCCTTCCATTGGTTTTTTAAACTGGGAAAGGGTTTCTGGACATATGAATAGTGTCCGTCACGAATCCAAGTTTATTATTATAAAAATAATTTTGTAGTTCGGAGCCACACTGGTCAATTTTTGTAAAATTATGTACAAACTATTTGTCTAATGCTACAATGGTATTATTATAATACTCTTACTTACAAAATGGGTGATACATATGATTCAAAGTGCATATTACGTCAATAAAAATGCTGAAAAGGTATATGTGGCAGACTATGCCCTAACTGCCGAAGACAAAGATAAATATTTCTATTGCCCCTGTTGTAAAAAACCAGTGAAAGCCTACCCTGAAATTAAAAAAGGTAAGGGACAACGAAGTCATTTCAGACATCGTAACAAAACATATGCTATTGAATGCGATAACTATGTGACATCCGAATTAATTATGAACAAACATAATGGTAAACTTGTTGCTTCAACATTGCCGATATATTTATATAAAGCTTTTAATAGCTATTCGCTATATTTAGGATTTTTGAGTTTGAGTAGATTAACCGTTGCAGAAGCAACTTTATTAAACCTTCAAGTTTCATTAAAAACGGAATCAGAAAAAGAGAGTTACCTTGATATCGGTTTCGAGTTTGAAAATGAAATTAATCTAGTCCAAGTAGAACGTATATGCTCACAATACACGCTTAATTATATTCCATCCATTCCACCCAAGGAAGTGCAAGAAAGGTGGGGTTATAGTGTAAACGGTATTAGCGAAATAGGCGCAATATTTGATGACGGCACAAAAGGTGGGAAAAAGCTTACAAGTTCATCTTGTATTATTGTTGACCGAACCTATTTGCTTTTAATTAGGAATTTTTCACATTTAAGTGATATAACCTGCCTAGAATATGAAGTACTACAAGAATTATCATCTGGGTGGTGGCAGCAGTGGCATGTAGTACGCTTTAAAATTAAAGAAATCAACGAACAATCCTTCAGCTTTTGTAAAAAGTTCAATTTAAACTTAAAATATAGCTCTCCTGAAATCATCAATATTTGGCCACCAGCTACCAAAAAAGAGGATAAATTTGTATTTGGGCATATTGAATCTTATTTTTCAGTGTATGTATCAAACAATCCTGAAGATACAAAAAATATGGACAATGGTATACAAAAGATTAGCGATAACTCTTCGCTCTTAAAAAACTATAAAACCTTTAGCGACAATTCCGTTTTTGAGAAAACGACGGATATATATACTTTGCCAGATGTTACTTTCCATATATCAAAAACTAATGAATTATCCGTTTTTTCTGATAAAAAGGTGACGATCATAGCTTCTAAAAATGGTATACCTCAAAATTGTTTAAGGTCAACTTCCAACAAGCACTTTACTATAATCACACCGAAAGTAGACCTCATTGAATTTTTATATGGCACTGATATTGTGGGATCCTTCGAAGCTTGTATTGCCAAAGAAGATAGAGAACTATTGATATGTGATGATGAACTATTGCGTGAGATAAAAAGGTATCAAGGGAATCTTGTAACAGTTCCCAGTGATTTTAGATGGCTTATACCTAAGTTAATTAAATATCCAAAAACATATGAAGTTATTAAACGATATCTTTTGCAAAATACTATACCGTATAAATCACTTCAATTTTTATACAAGTTAATGCTTTAAGGAGGGCTGGCAAATGCCGACTTTGCGTTCGTTGTGTATTACCACAACGCATATAAACAATGATAAGACATTTATTTTATATAGACTTGCTGACCTGATAGGGCATGAATTTGTAAAAGTGACAAAAGAGGAAAGATATAACACTGGCAACCCGAGCACGCTTTTTAAAAATTATGTACCTGACGAACTATGTGTTTGGAATTGGGATAGCGACGATAGTACAAAAAAAGCGGTCAAAGAATATTGCAACCTTTTCCAAATACTAAAGTTTGACCTTTTTGCAGCAATGAATCTTACCGAAATCATTTCTGTATTCAAAGGCGGCATTTATATTCCAACAGCTCTTAACTATAAAGCATTAATTTTATTGGAGGAACTAGAAAACCATTATACAATGCTTTTATTAGATAGCAGAAACACTCAATACAATGGCAATAAATTAAAACTGAAAAGTGATTTAGTAGAAGTAATGGTATATATGCTGCCTAAAGAGGATTTTATTTCCACAGAGCATATTGTTGTGAAGGGTGATAATGGTGAAATTCTACCACACAAACTCGTTTATAAATATTTGTTGCTACCTGAACCCTATCAAAAAGTTGAATTGTTAGATTTTAAAGACAAGTTATCTTTATTCATAAAAAAACAACTAAAAACACGGGAATTTACTAAATCCGAAAAAAAACGTATATTACAATTTTTTGATGAGGCACTATTGGACTTTGATTACATAAATAAATTTATTTTTGAAGAAAGTCTTGGTAATTATATCACTGCCGAAGAGGTAAGCCATGTTAGTAATATTATAAATGATATTTTAACAGAAAATAATATTTGGGATAATTACAATACTATATTGCTTGAAAACTTGCCAATTCTGAGGAGTAAATATTACAAATCAATAGAAAATGAATATGTAGTAGCTAACAAAGCTTATTTACAGGAGTTTAATGATGAAATAGAATTCAAGCAACAATTAATAAATGAACTCACTAACAAAGAAAACGGTCTAAAGGAGTCAGTGAATAAACTCGATTGTAAGTTACTTACGTTAGAAGAAAATATTGCGCTATTGAGAAATACTGAAGATGCTATAAAAACTTCGATAAAAAATAAAGGCGAGGAAATCAAACAAAATTTAGCAGATTTTATTGTCGATATCGAGCTTAATCGACTGCTATCTGGAAGTGTAATTAACTCAGAGAATAAGAACCAGTCTAACTTTGTAATACTATCAGGAAAAAACATTACTTATGACCTCGATAGGCTTGATAATGCTTTAGAAGCTATTGATGTCTTACATCAAAATTTAATAAAAATAGGTATTAACAAGGATTTTGCAGAATTAGTATCAAACTATATTTTATCAACACTCATCATGCAACAGAACTTATATATTGTTGGTATGCGTTCACTACAGGTTGCAAAAGCGGTCGCTGCAACAATCCATGGTGAGGATGTTGACATAATTACAATAATTAATCCAAATGTTGATTATAATGAACTTAATAAGTGTATAAACAACAGCCAAAAATCAGTTATTGTACTTGAGAATATATTGACTATGAATGATAACCTAGCTCTCAGACTGCTAAAGCAAAACAATAAAGATAAGATCTTTATACTCACAGATGAATTGACCGAGAGTATAAAATTCTTGCCCAAAAGTCTGCTTTGCCATGTCAACTTAATTTGTACCGATTACCTATGTGATAATTTGGGGATTGAAGAATTTGAATATACAAAACTTATATCAAGCCTTTCCTTAAGCTATAAGAGAAACCGTGCGTCAATCAACGCAGTTCAAGAATCACTTAGCACTATAACTGAGGTAGGCTTTATCTCACCTATGCACAAGGTTATCAAGTCCGAATTTGTAGCAATATTGGAAAACAACTCTAATAAAACAGGATTATTTACGTGGCTGTTGTGCGAAGCTATTCCATATTTTATATTAAACATCAGTGGAAATCTAGCACAACTGATAGACGAACTCGATTTGTCCGATAGAAATATCGAAACGATTAATAAAACATTTGGGTGATTAACATGAGCATTATTGAAGAATTAGAGGCGCAAATGTCATCTGATCTAGGTATTAGGAAATTTGCAGATGAAGACAAGCAGTCCTTTATTTGTAGGCTGCTGTACTCTGCTATAGCGACATGGATATTGTTTACTACACAGGATAGACAAATATCTGAAAACTATGAGCGCACTGGTGTGAGTAAAACTTATATCACTAGAAATGTTTCTAAAATACTAGAATACCTAAAAAAAATTTATCCATATACAGACAGCTATTTCAATGGTTATACGGATGCAGAATGTGTATCCCATATAAGAGAGTTATACGAATGTGGTGGTTATCTTGTGCCAGAGGCATTTGATGAATACATAGTACTATCAACTACGGCGACAGCAAGTGTTGGACAGGGATTATTTTTAAATCGAAATGCGCTTCTTATAGTCAACGAAAGCAAGAAATCTTGTGGTCTAGGATTATATAGCCCCGAAGTTCAAGGCATTGAGCGGAGTCTAACAGCAATGTTTTATTTGCCCTCACTAAATGCTAAAGCTTTTACAGTTGAATATATTAAACAATTAAAATGGAACTGTGCGAGCAACCTAGGAAGTAGCACTATGTTTTTTAACCCAGTTCAAAGTGACAAATTATCGGACTGTTGGGTTGATTCATTTCCAACTCAGTGCCAGAACACTATCTACAAAACAAATGACTGGGATTATGGATTCGCTAAGATCTTCAGCAACAAAATAAAAGGGATAAAGATTTCAGATTTTCTTATAAGTGCGTCAAATAGTGGGTTCCTAGCAATAGACAAAGAGGTTAGACGTTTTATGTATGGATTGAAAGCTATCTACACTTCAAATTCAGTAGCATATCTTTATGTAAAAGGTGATTATTGTACACTAAGACTTAAAAGCAAATTACCATCAAGGGAAAATGCGATTCTACACTTTTTGGGATGGCCGGAAAAACATTTTGCAAATGAGATTGAATTTATTATACCAATCGAAATGAAAAGTATTGTTAATAACTTGTTAAATAATCTTTGCATTAAAATCAGGGAGTCGGATTATGAATAAATATGGAATAGAGAATACACACAGAGTTTTATATGAGCGCTTACAAGAATATATACTTTCTCAGTACTTTGGTTCAAGTACGCTTCTTCAAAATGCTGTTGGTGATGAATTAAAAAAGGAAGGAGTTCTCTATCAAGAACCTTATATAGAAGCTAACAAGTCCTACAAAAAATCGATTGATGGAATTAATCACGCTAAAAAAATACCGGAACATGTAAAAAAATTCTTGGGAATGTTAATTGAAAACAATTTAGGTGTCTTTAAAGATCCTTTTTCTCACCAAATTGAAGCCTTGGAAGAATTTTTTGATGAAAAAAACATCCTTATAGCGACGGGAACAGGCTCAGGAAAAACCGAATGCTTTATGTGGCCAATGATTTCAAGCATTGCCGATGAAATCTATAATCGCCCTCATACATGGGAAATTCGAGGAGTTAGAGCCTTATTTCTATACCCTATGAACGCATTAGTTTCTGATCAGGTTGGTAGGTTGCGCAGAATTATAGGGGATACATCTGGATCTTTTAGTAGTGTTGTTAGAAAGTTTTCAAGTAACAATGATATTAGAGTACCTCAATTTGGTATGTATACTGGCAGAACTCCGTATTCAGGTGATAAAACTGATAAGGAAGACCAAGCGTTGGCTAAATCATTCAGAAAAAATATAATAGAAGCAGATGAAGATATTAAAAACGAATTGAAAAGGTTAGGAAAATATCCGGCAAAAAAGAAGATTTTGAGGCTTTTGTAGATGGCTTATTACGCGGTGAACATAAAACCAGTAAAAATGATGCAGAGTTAATAACAAGATTTGAGATGCTAAGTAATTGTCCTGATATCCTAATTACAAACTATTCAATGCTAGAATATATGCTATTACGAAGACGTGAAGATATTGTATGGCAAAAAACGAAAGAATGGTTAAATGCAGATGTTGCAAATAAATTATTATTCGTAATTGATGAAGCCCATATGTATAAAGGTTCATCTGGCGGTGAGGTTGCACTACTTATAAAACGATTTATGTATAAACTTGGAATAGATAATAATAGAATACGATTTATTTTGACAAGTGCCAGCGTGCCAGACGATACTGAAAGCCGTGAAAAAGTTAAAAAGTTTGCAAATGATCTGACTTCGAGTAAGCCAGAAGATGACAAGTATACGTTGATTGTTGGAGAACAAGAATCTTTACCTGTATGCGAATCTTTTGTATTAGACCCTAAATGCTTATCAGGTATAAGTATTGATAATTTGCAAAACGAAGTTTCTATTAAGTTGGCAGAAATCAATTTATTTTGCGAAAAAGTCTTCAGTAAAAAAGAGTCTTTCTCCAATGAAGATGATGCAAATTTATGGCTATATAATAACTTAATGAAGATAGAGCAATGTAGACAACTGCTTGTAATTTGTAGAGGAAACTCTGTATCCTTTGAGCAGTTGGTAAAAAAAATATTTCCTCTTGCAGAACTCGCATACGCAAAGCAGGCAACTCAGGTATTGCTTTCTGTGGCAAATTTGGCGAAAGACAAAACAGGAAATGTGCTTTTTCCCGCAAGACTGCATCTGTTTTTTAGTGGTATTGAGGGTGTCTTTGCTTGTATTAACCCCAAATGCCATAACAGCAATACTTATAATGGTACAACAATAGGCAAGGTGTATCTTGAGTATACTAAAGATTATTGCGACTGCGGCGGTAGGATTTATGAGTTAATTAACCATAGACGCTGTGGTGGGCTGTTTATTAAGGGATTTATCAATACGAATGCTCATGCAAAGACTTTTATTTGGCCAAATATTGGAATATTAAAATCTGATACAATCAAGGAAATTCACTTATTTTTAGCAGATGGTGTAAGTAAAACAACACAGTATCTTGACTCTCGAACCGGATTACTCCTATCCAATAAGAAAACGGACTTCTGTATCCCTGTTGATATGCCTAATACTGAGAAACAAGAAGATGAACAATTACTGACATTTAGCACATGTCCTAAGTGCTTAACCAAGGCTGGTAAGAAACGAATAACCGATTTTAAAACAAAAGGTAATATACCATTTTATAATATTATAAGCGCTCAACTTCTTGCTCAGCCTGCGACCATTTTTGATGAGGATAAACTAAAACGATTTCCTAATGCGGGTAGAAAAGTATTAATGTTTTCTGATAGTAGACAAACTGCTGCCGTACTAGCGCGAGATATGACAAGAGCAGCCGATGATAATGCGGCGAGGCAAGCTCTTGTAAAAGCCGTCATACGACTTCAAAAAGATAAACATACAGAGAAAAGATATAAAACTATAGATATGTTGTATACCTTGTTTCTACAGATTGTTTGCGAAGACAATATTCAGTTCTTCTATGGCGATGATAAAGAATTATTTGAAAAACACCTTCAGATTATGCAAAACAAAATTGATGAAGCAACTGAACGAAATAGACCATTACGGTACGATAGGTGCATAAGCCACTTCAAGAGCAAACCTGACCTTTATAATCAGCAATTATTAAAACTGGTCTGTGACAACTACCAATCGCTTTCGGATATTGCATTATGCTGGATTGAATGTGCCGACGATCAAGATTTTGATGACATCATATACGAAATAAATAAGAATAACATTTCATTATCAGAGGAAGATCTCAAAATTCTTATATCAAACTGGTGTATTAGTGTTGCAAAAGATTCCATCGCTCTTGGTGATGAAATAGAAGACAGTGTTAGAGAGTCCGTTCAAAGGAATGATTATGGCCGTTTCGGTATTGAAGAAAATAAAGTATTCCCTAAAGAATTGAAAAAGTTATTAAATAAAGTTTATGGATTGAATAAAGAACAAATATCGATACTTGAACAGATTTTTTCTAACAACCTTACAGCTAGAAATTCAGATAGCAAAAACAGTTTCTTAATGACCGGTAGACTGGCTCTTAGATATAACAGACAACATATATGGTATAAATGTGAAAAATGTTCTGGTATAACGGCTCATAGTATGAGGGGGTACTGCCCTGATTGTGGGCGTCAAGAATTACGTCCAATGACAGACCAAGATTATGAAATGTTGTCTTTTTGGCGCACTCCAGTAAATAATGTTTTGTACTTCGGAGAACAGATTAAGGCCATAAATACGGAAGAACATACTGCACAGTTATCGCACAAAGACCAAAGAAAGGAAACCTGGTCAACAACCGAAAATTATGAGATGAGATTTCAAGATGTCACTTTTGACCAGAAAGTACCAGTTGATGCATTAAGTTGTACAACAACAATGGAAGTTGGCATTGATATTGGTTCATTATCTGCGGTTGCACTGAGAAATATTCCACCAATGCGTGAGAATTATCAGCAAAGAGCAGGTCGAGCAGGCCGAAGAAATTCATCTATTTCGACAATTTGTACCTATGCTAATGAAGCACCGCACGACAATTGGTATTTCAAGAATCCAAAAGAAATTATATCGGGTAAATTAAGAAAACCATGGGTGGATGTGTTGAGCGATAAATTAATACGAAGACATTTACATATAGTTATTTTTAATGAGTTCTTTTACAGTGTAGGAATGAGTTTGGATAATTGTATTACGGTTGAGTTTTTCAAACAACACAAGGATAATTTTTTTCGATATTTGTCAAAATATGAATTTTCTGAATGTCAAATCAAAACGTTATTGCCAGAAGGAAAAACTATTAATTATAGAAGGTTAACGAATGAGTTAGAAATAGCATTGCTAAAAATTGAAGAAGATGTGGAAAATCATCCTGAAAAATATGATATTGAGAATGCGGATAAGGTTACAATGTTAGATACATTGTTTGATGCTGGCCTGCTTCCTACGTATTCATTCCCTAAGAATGTTGTAGGTTTTTACATAGAAAATAGCAAAGGAGAAATAGAACAAAAACCGGACAGGGCACTGGATTTAGCAATTAGTGAATACGCACCTGGAAGAACTATCGTCGTCAATAAAAAGACTTATAAAAGTGGTGGTATCTATGCTCACGTCGCAAGATTTAGAAAAGGGGCTCCAGGCACTTTTAAATACCCTGCCGAAGCATACTTCAATGATAAAAATTATTTTATGGAATTATATTCTTGTAGCAATAATGAGTGTGAATGGTTTGGCAGAAATTGTCCTGCAAACGGAATTTGTCCATTTTGCGGTGCTCAAATAACTAATAAGCGTCATATGTTAAAACCGTGGGGATTTGCTCCGGAAGGAGGAAAGTCTGCTAAAGAGGCTGAACCCGATATGGAATTTTCACAAGCTGGAAATCCATGTTATTCTGCTACTCCTGAAGAAGATTTAAAAGATACAAATTACTGTAATCTTAAACAAGCTAACCGATTCGATCAAGAGCTCACAATAATTAACAAAGGACCTGAGCGAGAAGGATTTACAGTTTGCAAACGATGCGGAGCTGCTATCACAGGTGATAAAGATACTATTCCCTCAACAATAAAAAGCCCATATCGTGCCTTCAACAACTGTAAACACGATAGTTTAAGTATAGAAAACTTGGTCTTGGGTCATACATTCATTACAGATATGTTGGTATTACAAATAGAATTAGATCCATGCAAAGTTGATACATCCTACAGTAGTTTATGGCTGAAATCGGCAGCATTATCACTATCAGAAGCTCTTAAAATAGCAGCAAGCAGGTTGCTAGATATCGATTTTAGTGAGTTGAACATAGGATATAGGATAAGATATAATGAAAAAACTTTTGTAGATATATTCATTTATGATAGTTTATCAAGTGGTGCCGGATATGCGTCTTCCATGGAAGATAATCTCCATGAACTTTTTGCTGAAACCAAAAAACTTTTAGAAAATTCGTGTAAATGCGAAGTTTCATGTCATTCTTGTTTAAAAAATTTTTGGAATAAACGAAACCATAAATATTTAAACAGGCATAAAGCAATGCAACTTCTAAACTGGCTAATAAGCGGAGCTTTACCTGATACTTACTCCTTAGATGAGCAGGAGAACCTCTTACAGTCTTTAAAAAAGCTTTTGTCCATGGAAGATTCTAATGCTGATATTATAAGAAACAATAATTACCTCACAATACAAATATTTAATACTGAAAAAAACATTATAGTTTATCCTTCAATGTATAGAAAAGACTTCTTTGCAACTGAAAAAAATACATTATACCTTTGTGATGAACTAGCGAAAAATTCACTTCCCATTGCATATGAAGAATTAGGAAGAGCTCTTACGATTTTATGATTGAATTAATTGTCCAAAGTAAAAATGACAATTAGCACTCAATTTATTGCGTAAAATGCGTTTTCGGTGGAGATGTTTACCCTACCGTGTAATTGGGAATAATCTTCAGTAAAATGGGAGATCTCAAATTGCACGGTTGAACGAAAAAGGCATGGGCTTAGTAAAAGCAATCAGTATGGAATGCGAGACGCCAGCGGATGTAACAGAGCTAAAGAATTATTCGCGGGCATCTTAGAACAAATGCTTGAAGCAGAGCTGGATACACACTTGGGCTAGCGGAGCAACTGGGACAACATATAAAATATCTAAAAGTTGGAATGTGAAAAACGGCAGAGAAATTGGATTGAACGAGCTATTTCCTATGAAAAAGCACCTGAAAGATTATATTGCAGTGAAAGTCATTGAGGAAATTACACTACAAATAAAAGGAGATACAAACATAAATTACTTTGATAATTATAAAAAACTTGTCGCTCAATACTTTGAACCCAGAAATTTCTATATGATGCCATATGATGTTCATGTTTATTTTCAAGAAGTTACCATCGCACTCCGCTCAAGCGGTATTCAGGTTTTTGGAATTTTATATGAGGAAAACAAAACTGTTCAGCCGGCGCCCGAATGTAATCTTCCCCTATAAAGGATCGTAATAATAAAAGCCAATAAACGGAATTACTAACCCGTCTATTGGCTTTTAATCATTTACTCATCTATAACTGTTAATTCAATTCGCTTTTCACTAAAAAGTAAATTCACATCAAAAGCAGATAAAACATTCAGGCCAAGTACGCCTGATGAAAAGCTCTCCTGCGGAAAGGTATGTGCGTAGACGATTATATCGCTCAATTCATAATTGCCGAGCTTAATCTTTTTTAATACAACCTCCTGCACAAATTCAATGCCGCTTGCCGTGGTAATCCGCCTGGTCTTGCCATCAGTTACATCATAGCCAGCCCGAAATAAAATGTCTTTGGATAATGTTGTCATGCTAGCCCCGGTATCCAATGTTATTGATAAATGGCTGTAATCATTCTTTTTCAGATCCCACAGCTTTGTATCAATCATAATCAGACCGGCAAGCAAATCCATGTCTAAAAAGATTTTATTCATAGTATTACGCTTACTCCTTCCGGTATCTTACCTGCATATCGGAAATAGGTTGGGCTTTTTCATAATCGTACTGTTCCATTTGGCGAATGACATTATCTCTGTTCTCGCTATGGAGGACAACTTCGCCGCCTGTTACGGTTCCATTTTCATTTTCGGTGCAGTTAATCACAAATATCCATTGTCCGTCATATTTTTTATGGATTTCTTCTATCTTCATATACATATATACGTCCTCCTTTATCTCAATCTATTAACAACATCCATACATAAATATTATACACCGGTTACAATGAAAAATCCATCTATCCTTTTCTATTTTTCTATTCCAGCAATTATTTGTTTATCAAGGTCTTCAAGCTCTGCATATTCGGCGCCACATTCTGTACAGGTAAAAGGCCCATACGGACGCTCAGATTCATAAATTCCGTTGTCATCCAGAAATATATTATCGGTATTAACGAAAACATCGTGATAGCTTCTCTGATGCGCTAAAAACTTTGTATTGCCGCAAGCGCACCTCCTGCCGGTTCCTGTGCCATTCTCCTCCGGATCATCTATGGATAAATGGTGCTTCCCGCATTTTTTACATATAAATGGGCAACTATAATCAATGGTTTGCGTATCTTCGGTTCCCAGAACATGTTGTGGGCATCCGTCTACTGCAGTTACCTCCACAATAGCGGTAGTTATCATTTTTGCCTCGAACTCCATACTTCCGCATTTACATTGTTTCATCAATAATCTCTCCCTAAGCTGATGTTTTTTTGTTTATCCCACAGATATTATTCTCAATCCTTTCGGCAGAAAACGCCATGTGCAGCTCAAGCCTCGTCCTGTATTTATCAAGGTATTTGTTTGCTTCGTTCTCGGTTTGAAAAGCCTTTGACGAGTGATTTTCTGGTGATGACACATACTTAAAGCCATTCCGTGTAAGAGAGGCAAAGTATATCTTGCTATTATTTTCACCGTACAATGCGCTTAGCACATAATACTCACTCATCCCATGCAATGATTTCTTGACAGATTTTTTGCGAGCCTGCTTTGGCTTGTTAAGTCCTCGGTTATATGAAAAACTTACATTCAATTCTTTGCAGCCTTTCAGTTCATCTAAATGTTTCAGGAAATCCTCGGTAGTAGAAAATGGGTACTTTTTCAAGTTCTTATAATTTGAATAGTCAAGGATATAAAGGTCGTTTCCGAAAGACACGTACTCCTCAATAGTGTACGCCGACTTTAACCCACACAATATCCAACGCTCAAACTCACCGGCTTCAAAAGGGCGATACCGGCTTTTGAAGCATGATTTGCTTTCCATGCTTATTCGTTCATAGTCAACTGCAATTTCACGAATTTCTTCTTCCGTAAAGAGCAAGTTGGATCTGTTCCTGTAATTCATAACATGCCAGCCCTTTTCTGGAATATCTCGGCCTCTCAAATTTGCTTGCCAGCAATTACTGCTGCCTTGATTGACAATCGGGATGAATCGCTCATCTACACGTATAAAGCCTCTTTCATAATAAATTTCATTACTCACGTAAATCGCTCCTTTGAAATAAATTCAGAGACACCTTCGCGGCGTCTCTGCCATGATTTACATAATCCTTATCAACCTCAGCCTTAATTCCTAGCATGAGTGTTTTACACTGTTCGGTGTTCCTCAGCTCGGCCGATGTCCCATACATAATCAAACTTACTTTCAAGCAACTCATGCGCTTCTTTGATTTTCTCGACTACGCAGGGGTATGGAAAGGATAACTCCAGAGTATGCGCGTTATGGCAGGCCGACATTTCCAATATCCTGACTTCCGCACATGGTATGGAAATAGCAATGCTTTTCGCTGCGGATATAATTAGCTCCAACTGTTCTTTACAAGGCATTATTGCAGGTCTGTTGAAAGTATTTACACCAGAAAACACATTCGGGATTTCGTAATGTAAGCTGAAGACATATTGGCTTTGACCTGCGCCCCAAATCCTTTTAAGGTTGGCAAAGCAACTGTAATCAGTGCATATCCGCTCAAACCACGAAAGAATTTGACCGGGAATTGCTTCAAAACCGGTTTCATCCCCGCATGTGTTCACTAGGAATACAATGTTATCCATACTTTTTAGTCCTGGTGTAATTATTATGGCGTCATTCTTAGCTGTCGTCATTACGCCGTCAACTGTCCGATAGTGGGTTATTGCCGTTTGCCTGATTTCACGCTCATAATCCGATACAATGGAGAAAGAGTCTACATCCGGAACGAGCGCAAGGGTACTCCCATTGCTCCATCTAATGTGAATCTGTCCAGCGTCGTCTATAAATTGTGTTACGCCTGTTAATCCGGAAGGCATTTGACTTTCACCGCTCATATTATGTAGTGTTATCTTTGTTCCGGCAGGGCAAATTTCATTCAAACGTATGTTTTTTATCGGGGCATATTTAATCTCATTTCCTTTTGTTGATTTTCTTTCCATCTGTAATCGACCTCCACAGTCACGACAATATTTAGACAGCTCTCTTTGAGGATAATAAAAGGCTCCGTTTAGCGCAGCCTTTTATTATCACCTCGTTTTACAGAGCATTATTTAATTCTTTTTAAATGGAATCTTATCTCAGTCTTTCGTTCACAATGGCATATTTAAGCAAATCTTTGGAAGATGTGTTCTCAAAAATTGTGCGTACATTATTCTCATAAGCCAATTTGATAAAGAATGTATCCTCCAATTGCATAAACATTGCTTTTCTTAGCTCCTGGCTAATCCGGTGTGTCAATGATACGACACGCAGCGCCTTTACCAATTGGGTTTTAGTATCAACCAAAATAATGCTAAAAGCGTATCCCTTTCCTTCGGAAATCTCATTCAATTTCATCAATCTGCCGTTCAGCTTTGATATTTGGGCATTGTAGGCCGCATCTTGCCAAGGGTGGCTGCCAAACTTCGTTTGAATAAAGATAATTCCTTTTATGTATGAAAGCGCCATCCGTATATCTCCGTATTGTATATTGTCCACTTCTTCTTTAGACGGTGTTCTGTAGAACAGATGATATTCGCCGCCGTTCTCTGAAAAATCAACATATCCGTTAGAATCTAAACTTTTTATGTCCAGATTAAACGGATTGGGATATAACCTTTCAAGTTGGTATTCTATCATGCCTTAACTCCTTTGTTTTCCTTAATTTATAGTCATAATATGCCTCTTTCATTTAGCTCCATATATTTCTTACATGAGCCGCAAATCTCTTTTTTCGTTGCCATGCGCTTGCCACATGCGTCGCAAGAATGTTTAAATTGGTTAAAGGGGCAGCATGGATCGAAGCCCCACCATCTCACATGGTTTCCGTTGATTTTACGAGGTTTGCCTTTCTCATTACACATATTTATATGGAAGCAGTAATAACTGTTTTTTTTCATTCGCAGTTTATTATTCCTTTTGGTGACCGGGTTCTTAAACTCAATATCTACCGTATACCAGGAAGGATTACGCTTACAATATTCACATCTCCCGCAATAGGGCTTATACCCATACTTATAATTCTCTTCCGCTGTCAATTACAGCTCACACTCCCCGCCATCCTGCAAAATATCACGAACCAACATGGCTGTTAAATGAGGTGCAAACATCGCCATAGCAGGAAAATTATTATCATTGGCAAACCGCAACAGCAAAAAATAGTAATATGCCACATGATTATTGAACCTACCTGTGAGATGTTCCCGCCTGACCAAGTGCGTTACCTTTGAACGCATATAGTCATCATCCGTTAAAGAAAGCAAGAATTCCTCATATTGGCCTGCATCCCATATTTCCTTTGTCATATGAAGGTCAAGCCATTCCATTTTTCCTTTCTGTAACGGGAAGGGGAATTCTTTTGCCATCCGGGTACGGTGTTTTTCATCATATTTGTTTGCCTGCACTGACGCCCGTATGCTTTCCCAACAGATTCCATATTCCGCATCATGCCCATTTAGCATTGACGATAATATGAGTTGTGCATCCGCCTCGTCTATCAATGGATACCAGTCTTTCAACTCGGAAATTATATCGTCAACGTGCCATCTGATGTATCCGCCGCCTTCGATAACTTTTATAAAGGCTCTGAATTCTGCGTCATCCTTACTAAAAATTTCATCCAGGCTTGACTGAGGATGTAAAATTGCACCGGCATTTTTTAAAGCCTCAAGTGCCTCATACATACGCCCGGCTATATGTGTCAATACATCATTACCGGAAAAATTGCCGCTGCTTTCTATGCGATTAACCAAGTCAGCCAACACAGGGATTTCCCTATCTTTTATCCAAATTCGTTTCATTGCTTCATCCTCCATATTCAATTTTGTCAACCGTTTATCTATTTCTTTCAGCAAATCCAAGCGTGAACTTGAGAATTGCTTTCGTTAACTCGGCATCGGGTTTGCTTTTTCATCGCTATTTATCTGGCTCTATCATCTCAGCAGCCATGATGACACTATCGAAAATAATGTCCTCGATGTATTTTGCTTCACCATAAAGTTCAGTGAACACACCTTCGATCCGTGTTATTTCTTCAATAGCTTCAGGCGGGTCAAAAGAACAATAAATATCCGGCCCGTCGTTTTCAGTATCCAAGTCACCATCTGTCCGGATTTCCGTTATCTGTCCGTTGAGGCCTTCATATTCACTCGCCTTGTGCCGACAATATTCATGCCGACCGTATATGTAACGCCGTTAATTTCAATGCTTTCATCAAATTTGTTCAGTATCATAATCCATTCCTCTTTTCTATTTTTTAAGCCCTATCAGAGCTGCCTGCTCCGGTAGGATTTTTATAAACAGTTCTTTGTATCTTTCTGTAGCGCAATCCATGAGATTCATGTGGGGCGATGTCTAAGCTCCAAATTAATAACTCTTCCTCGTCCACATGATAAATTGACTTTGGTTTGAGTGATCTGTAATCATAATAGGGAACGCTAGGCTTCATGATTTCACTTATTTCCCGTTTTGTAGTCGCACTGTTTATGAACTGTGTCTTCTTTTCAAAAATGACTCAATAACACATGCAATAAATCCTTCTTGAAAAACGCAATCGCATTTTTATATGCCGACCATATAGCGCCGCAGCAGCGTAATCCGGCAAGTTTTTCATCCCCATTGGAATCAAATACTGCATCAACGATGGCTTTCATATATAAATAATTAAGCCTCGTCGTATCTGCCTGCATTTGAACCCACCCCCTTAATCATTTAATTAAAAAAGAATGGCTGAAGGATAATAAATCAATCCTTCAGCCATCTTTCTTAACACTAATTTTTTTCATCCTATTCCTCAAGCTTTATTTCCTCACCGCATTCAGGACAATACCTGGGCGGAGTCATTCTGCCACAAGCCGGGCAGTTTTCTCCATCAGCGTATTCATAAAGCCTTACTGAATCGCCTTTCGGTTCACTGTCATTAAGATACAGGCCGTTTCCACCGCAGGTCTGTTCGCCGCAGTTCAAAAAAACCATGAAATAACCGTAATGTCTCAGATCGTAGCGAATGAAGTCAGCTATTTCACTCATTGACAACTTTCCCCGCGATTTCTCTAATACAAGAAAAGAGCCTGAAGCATCTCTCTCCCAATGAGCCGTTATTTTAGCCATTTACATACCTCCCGATGCGTTTGTGCTTACGATATTGTTTTTTAATCCACAATTTCATATGCAATCAACTTTCCAGGATTTATGTTTTCCTCATCGGCGGCCTTCATAATTGCGCTGTTTGTGCAACAGCCTGGATAAACGCCGACAACAATCGCTCCTTGCCAGTCTTTCCAAGCTGAATCGCAATCATCAACATTATCGCCTTCGTTAATGAAAAACTCTTCCGGCAAAACTTGAGCATCCCGCACGAATGAACTATCAATCAGAACTAAAAATTTCTTTTTGCCTGATAGAGATAGCTTACCGGACACTCGTTTCGGGCCATTGCATCAGATTCATTTTCTGTGGTCATGCTTACAAGGCTCTTGCAAGCTTTGACAACAATGCCCGCTAACAAAAACATGATCTTTTATATAAGCAAACAATTCCCAAACTGAAAAGGCAGAAAGCTCGGCAGCGCAATGAATGATTCCACTTTGGAAATCAGGTGTCATTACAGAAATGATACCGTTGGCCTTATCTTCTGCATCTTTGGCGTTTATTTGCTTAATGCTTTCTTCAATATTTTTTTCATTGAAGTTTCGATGTCCCGCGTCTACGAGATGAGTAAGCCCCATCCTGAATAATGCTAGGCCGTATTTGTCCTCGATGGCCTTGATTTTTCTAATATTTTCGTTCATAGTCAGCTCTCTTTCTTCTATAATAATAGGCAAATTGGCAGACAGTGTGGTGTTAAGCTTTTCAGATCATATCTAAGAATTCATGCTCAGAAATGACAGGTATCCCAAGGCTGTTTGCCTTTGTCAATTTGCTACCCGGTTTTTCGCCAACGATCAGGTAGTCTGTTTTCTTTGTAACAGAGCTTCCCACTTTGGCGCCTAAGCTCTCCAATTTGGCAGTTATATCTGCTCTTGAAAAGCGTTGCAGCGTACCGGTGACAACTACCGTTAATCCGTTAAACGGGTTATCGACTGTTTTAACCGGTTCTGCTTCAACCTTCTTTTTGGGGAAATTCATCTCGTTATACAGACTTTGCCAGAGCTGGCGGTTATCCTCGTTTGAAAACCACTCATGAATATTGGCGTTCAACACATCGCCAAAGCCTTCCATTTTGGAAAAATCAAAACGCATGTCCACAACCTCAAGAAATTCTTCAAGGTTACCATGGAAGCAGGCGTTTAATTGTTTGCTGGCGTTTCTGCCGATTAGAGGTATATCCACAGCAACAAGGAAATTTTCAAAGGTTGTATTTTTGCTTTTTTCAATGGAGTCAATCAAGTTTTGATAAGATTTCTCTCCAAAACCGTCCATCTCAATGATTTCATCCTTGTGCTGACTCAGCTTGTAAATATCGGTATAAGAATTCAGCCAGCCTAAATCGAAGAATTTTTCAAGCGTAGACTTTGAAAGACCTTCAATGTTCATGGCTTTTTTCTCAACGAAGTGAACAAGCTTCTGCAGCTTTTGGGCTGAACAATCCGGATTGAGACACATTAAGGTCAACGTATCCGAATCTCTGCCGCTTCCTTTCCTAATGGATGTCGCTTTTTTACAGCAAGGGCAATACTTTGGAAAATCCATTATTTTGCCGCCACGATCAATATTGTATTCCACATGTGGAATAATCATATTCCGTTTGATACGAGAATCCGGCAGCCGATGTGCAGCTCCAGGTCTTTTATAAATGTGAGATTGTGTAGGCTGGCTCTTGATACATCGCAGCCGTCAATTTCCACGGTGTCAAAGATGGCAACAGGCGTTATCTCCCCAAATCTTGAGGGGTTCCACTCCACATCTTTCAAAACCGTTTCATACATTTCATCCTCGAATTTATACGCTATGCCATCCTTATAGTGATGACCCGTAGCGCCGCAGGATTTGGAGAAGGCAATGTCATCATATGTGATAACAATGCCATCAATGGGAAGACCTTGTTCGTCTGCTTTTTCAGCAAGCCAGTCCAAAGCATTCTTCAATGAAGATTTTTCAAAAGGCAGAGCCAAGAACAAGAAAGGGCATGTCTCGAATCCAATCTTTTTAAGCGCCTCAAGCTTAGTGGCTTTGCTGTTTGCAATTGAGTTCTCCGATTCAAAACCTTCTAAGACATTGAAAGCACGGAAATAAATATTCCTTTCAGCGCTTTTTCGGGTATCAAGGCAGCGAACGGAGCCGGAAGCAAGGTTTCTGCTATGTTTTGGCTTGTCTTTTTCGTCCGGGATAGAGTCCACATATTTTTCAAAATCTGCTTTGGTGATATAGGCCTCTCCGGTAACAACCAGCCTGCTGGTGTAGGGCGTAGTTAAAGGGATATTTTTAAAATTAACCGCGTTATGGGTAATATCATCCCCAACATAGCCGTCTCCCCGTGTTGACGCCTGCATCAGCTTTCCTTCTTCGTAAATCAGTTCTACGGTCAGCCCATCCAGTTTCATCATTAGCAATGCTTCGTTATTGCCAACGAAACTAATGACATCTTCGACCATCTTTGTTTTGTCCAGCGACAGTAGCGGAATGGTGTGAGCGACTTCTTTCAGCTCGCCCAGCACCTCATAGCCGACTGTCTGAGTAGGTGAATTGCTTAGGATAAGTTTTGTATCCTTTTCCAACTGAACAAGTTCGTCAAATAAACGGTCATAAACGGCATCCGAAACTGATGGGTTACTCAGGTTATAGTATTCATTGCGGTATTGATTGAGCTGCCTTACTAATTCATGGATTCGTTCTGCGTTAGTCATAATAATTTAATCCTCTCTTTTTAAATTTTCACAATAAAAAAAGCGAGAATAGAAATAAACCTACCGATTTAATCGGATAGGTATTCTTCCATTCTCGCTTTGTGTGCGTTTTTTGACCAAGGCTGTTTTCACCAAGGTCTATATTTGTCTTTCTAACACGGAAAGAGCCGATTACTCCTCTTCACAGTCAAATTCTTCGGACATATTAAGCGCCTTACATAAACCGTTATAAGTTTGATTTTGCTTATCCAATAACGGCTTCATAATTTTATAAAAGCCCGGAAAATCAATATTGATATCCGGATTTTCTTTTATAAATTTCCTTGCGAATTTACATATCTCCGCATGACAATTTAAGTAACCGTCAATAAATGCTGAAGAAAGAAGCTGCAATTTCCGACCGGTTTCTGATTTAACTGCCTCCGGCTGTCTAATCAATAAGAAAGCATTTGGATCCAGCGCAGGCAAATTGATCTCCGGAGTTTCTTCGGATTCGGAGTTTCCGTATAGAATGTCTGTTACCGCACCGCTCTCAATAAGCTTACGAATGGCGTTGTACTCATGGCAACGCTCTTCATCATGCTTATCATCCTCGTCTATCACTCTAACCGTAAAGTTTTCCAGTGAGTTTGTGTAAACACCTGATACAATGCCTCGTTCAATTTCAATAATAAAATCCATTGTACACCTCCCAAATTTTTCTCTCTAAACACCTATCCTGATCTCACTAAGCAACAGCTTTATCAGTGACTTTCGCTGTGGCAATTCGTTTGCTGGAATATTGCTAAGGCCTTATCCTTATCAAATCCTGATTCCTCAAGTCTTGACATGATTCCGAGATAGCGTTTTGAGCGACTTTTCAATTGCTCAAAATTCTCCATCTCAGGCTCGGTTACTTTCTTCCAATCTACTGCGCCATCCAAATTACGTGGTGCGTCACACCAGAACCGGTTAAGTTCTTTATTCACATGATTAAAGTTATTCCATGCCTGAACATATTTCTTTTGCTCAGGAGTAAGATTTTTATAGCTTTTCTGACGTTGACGTATTGCCACTTTTTGTAGTCGGATCATTTGCTTTTGTCTGTCACTAATAATTTTCACCCTTTCTTTTTCCTAATTTTCGTCTGCCTTTCAAATCTTATCAGCTAATCGGCTCCTCCTTTTTCTGAAAACAAAAAAAGCGAGAAAGAAACGAGCCTGAACCGAAAAACCGGCAGGCAAATTTCATTCTCGCTTAGTGTGCTTTCGCAAAATAAAAGACTATTATGCCTAAGCATAGTAGTCCCTTTACAGTGTACAATCTTAACAGTGTGTGCAGCAATACTAAAAATCAAGCATTACCTTAAAGCACAAAAATCAATTTACATCGTCCATTGTAACACTATATATAGTATGTGTCAATTGCTTTGTTACAATATATAGCACATCAAAATGAAAACCATTTTTATTGAATGACTTCCTTCATTTAAAAAACAATCTATTGACAAATACCTGCGTAAGATGTAGTATGTACTTACTACATTATACGCAGGTGGTGATAAAATGCAATCCCTTACCGAATCAGAACTTGGAATTATGATAACATTGTGGGAAACGGAAGAACCGATTTCCCGAATGTGCATTCAAAAGAGACTGGCTCATTTGGGCTGGAAAAGCACAACCTTCAACACATACTTAACCAGATTACAAGACAAAGGTTTTATCACAAGTGAAAGCCGGGGACAAACCTATTATTACCGCCCTTTGGTATCACAAGAAGCATACCGGGAAAAAGAGAGTAAATCAATGCTGGGTAAGCTATTTGACGGTTCTTTAAAGAATTTTGTGCTGTCGGTATCCAATACTGATGCTGTAGACGAAAAAGACTTGGAGGAACTTCGGGTGCTGTTGGAGCAAATGAAAGGTGGTTACGGGAATGGAAAATGATTTTATACGAGTGATATTCCATATATCCCTAACTACATCTGTTATCATTGCCTCGCTCCTTCTGCTGTTGCCGTTGTTGCATAAACGGTATCTGGCTCAATGGCGGTATTATGTTTGGCTAATAATAGCGGTGCGGTTATTAATTCCAATCAATATTACTTTGCCGAATACTGTGGTCAGTATCAAAGTACCCGAAATAGTTATGCCTATTGCGGCTCCCCTTGTTACCCTCCAAAATGAGGAACCAGCAACTGCCATACAGCCGGTTGAAAAACCGGAAGCTACCTTACCGATTGGTGAAGAACCAGTAACGTTTCTTTCTCTGGTAGAAACTGACATAACATCCGTGCAGACGGTTCTTTCTCACGAGCCGGAGCCAACGGCAGTATTCTCTCTTACTAAACTGCTAGGCGGCATATGGCTTTCCGGGATAATAATACTGATTTTGGCTCAGGCTTTCGCATATATCAAATTTTTACGAAAACTGTACTATTGTCCAAGGTATGAAATTACCCAGACTATCCAGGAAGCATATTGGAGAGCTGGGAAAGAAACGAGAATCGCACGATTACCGGAAATCAGAGTATGCAGCGTAACCCCATCGCCTATTCTCATGGGTATTTTTCGGCCGGTATTACTATTGCCGCACGATAAATATATAGAACGCGAGCTTTTATTCATTCTGCGACATGAGCTGGTACATTTTAGGCGGCGTGATTTATTCTATAAATCGGTACTGGTTGCCGCAAAGGTTGTCCATTGGTTCAATCCGCTTGTCTGGCTGATGGCAGCGCAGGCCGACAGGGATGTAGAGCTATCCTGTGATGATTTAGTAATGGCGGGGTTAAGTGATGATGACCGGGTGTTTTACGGTGACACTATTTTAAATTCATTACCAATCAAATCGAAATGGAGGATGGAGCCTGTGTTTACAACATCATTCGGAAGCACCAAAAAGAATATGAAACATCGGCTGAAAAATCTCTTTGACCGTTCCTTGAAAAAAGAAAGGCATCGCAGAGTTTTTCGCTGTGTCACTGCTTACCGTATTTATAAGCGGAATTATGGTTATCACGCCTGCAATAGCCGCAGGAGGCGAAATTTCCAATCCCCTTCATCAAATACGGCTTTTTCCAATAATGATGATGGCGCCAGCCGCGTTATGCTAGGCCCTTATGCACTAAAGAAAGATGAAGCCTGCACAGTAACAATTATTTGGAATGAGGGCGGAACGCAGACACTTCAGTTTATCAAGGAAACTTCATCGGGCAAGGAGAGCGCAGCTCGCACAGAACATCGGATTACCAACCGAGTACCCCTTACTGTCACAGCTTGGGAAGATGGGAACTACCGTTTTGTGATTCCTTCCGGAAAAAGCATGACAGGTATTGTCTGTGTGGTAGATTACAAAGGAACGGATGATTCTGTCAAAATAAGCACTGGTAAAGAGTACGTTTCCTTTGATGAATTGGAGCTTAGAACTTATGAGGACACAGGTTCACCATATATTCACGATATTCTAAGCAATCATACAAAACGTGACATCGTTGCATATGAACGCGGAATGATTGCTTTTGATAAGAATGGGCAGCCTCTCAAAATAAAATGGAATTCCCTCAGACAGTGAAATGATTCCCGCATATTATTTTCTATTTGACTGGGGAAAAGAAAACATCCCTTCAGGGATGACAAGCGATGTATACGGCGGATGGAGTTTAAACGGCGGCAGCCCTTACCACCCTGACCCTGCTCCTGAAAATGTCGGGCAGATAGAATATATTCTTTATAACTTCAAAAAGATAACCTTTAGCGATGGAACCGTGTGGGTAAACCCAAATTTTGAGAGTTGGTTAAAGACTTATGAAGGAAAGAAAACTGATGTAAATATTTTAAAAGGCTATTATCCATATGCGATGGAGATACGCCAGGCAGACATAAAGACACACGACGCAGATCGGTTGGCTATTGCTGATCCGGTACAAGGTAAACTGCCATTTTATGTTTCCTCCATTGAACCTAACCAAGTAGTCTGTATCGGAAAAATTCGATTGGAACCTGGCATTGCGTACACCGGCAGCGTTTCGGCCGAGAATGGTAATGGTATTGTCATTGCGTTAAATGAGTCGCCGGACATCACCCGGTATTCGCCTAACGTGCTTTGGACTCAGCATTTCGGTAGCGATGATGGAAAGAATATACATCAATTATATTTTTATACCGATAAACCCACTACCTACTATGTTTATGTTGGCAGTAATGATGCAAAGCTGACCAACGTAACTGGAAACCTCTATTATGGCGAATTACTAAGATCCTTACAAACGGTTTAAATGAAGTGGATAATGCAGCCGTTGCATACGGTTTAAATGAAGTGGATAATGCAGCTATTGAACTCATGCAATATTCTGGTAGCTGGGATATAGTTGAACTGTTAATACCAAATATGTCCAAAGAAGGTATTAATAAATTAGTCGAGATATATAATCAAAAAAATCAGTTTCACAACTCAAAAAAGGCCAGCGATTACTATAATGTAACTGGAGCAAGCGCAGATGAACGCGCATTGGCTATGATGCAAAAGAATGGTACATGGAAGTATGTGTCACCGCTAATTCCATTTACGACAATTGAAGGATTTGAAAAGATAGTTGCCTTGTATAATCAAAAAAATCCAGGTAAAAAGATAACGCCAGATTTTAATAACAGTACGACTAACACCGCTGGAAATGTAGTTATAAACCTCAGCAATAAAAATAATTTTAATATTGCTGAATCAGGTTCGTTTCAAGCAAAAAACAATCAAGTCCTAGATTTAGACATAATATCATCTGTAAAAGGCGGAACCGTTGATTTATTTCTTTTTGACCCAAATGGAAAAGAACAGCGAATAACAATAGGCTCATCAAACTTAACAAAAGAAGTAAAGCTATCAGAAGGATTGTGGCAATATAATTGTTCAGGATTTTTTAAGGATGGCGGTAATATAAAAATTGTTGGTAAAATAAAATAAGGAAGCAACACCCTAATAAAGCAAATTCTCAATGCCCATATAACTTAAACAGTTTACGGCATTTGGTGATGTCTTATTCCTCAACCGGCTCTGGTGAAACAGGGCTGGTATTTTTTTGCCTATTTGTTGAAAACCGTGATGATAGTTCGTATAAGAAATATAAGCGAGCGATGAATTGCAGGTGCATAGCCTTGATTTATTCCCGAAAGGTCTACATTTTTTGTGGGGCTTCCCAAAACTATCTATGTGTACTTTTTGGGATTTGTTTTAGCCATGAAAACAGACTTCCCAAAAGGTGTACTTTTTGGGCGTTACGACTAACTCAAAATATGGAAAGGAAAAAAAGATGCCAAACAGTGAATTCACAGCTTCCAGTGAGTTTAGAGAAAAAGAGCGCGAAGCAAAAACAATCCGCAAAGATATAGCGACAGCTTGCGGCATCATCTCTGAAGGGCTTTTGCGTTATAAAAAGAAAAAGCTCCATGCCCGAAGCAAAAAGCAGGCGGAAGATTTGAGTGTATTCGACGCTTTGAAAGATTATGAAAGCAGAACGGAGATTCAAGACGCCTTTGGATGGGATTTTATTTCCGAGGCGGAAATGAATAGGCTGACGGACATGTGGGATGCCCGCGAGCAATGTATTAACGCTCAGGGGAAATTTTCTGACCGTGTGACCGAAATGCTGGAACGTGCAATAAGAAACTGCGGCGAAGAATATTATGAGGAACTTGCAATCTTTGATGATATGCAGAAACAGCTTGATGATGATATTGCACGGATTGAGCGTGAAAACAGGGACAATAACTATAAGCGGTATATAGACGGACTCTAAGCTTAAAATTAGTTTGATAGGAATTTATAATGAAGGAGGACGCTGCGTATGGCAACATATGGCTATCATAGAACCTCAACAGTTGAGCAGCATCTTGACAGGGGTATAGCCGCAATCGAAGAATTCTGTTTGAAAAACAATATTACTCTTGATGAAATGTTCACGGATCAGCAAACAGGCAAAAATTTTAACAGGCCTGACTACATAACTTTGAAACGTATGGCAAAAAAACCGGTGATGTAATAATCCTTTCGGAGCTTGACCGATTGGGCCGTAACAAAGAAGAAACTTTAAAAGAATTACGTCATTACAAGGAACTTGGCGTTAGGGTCATGATTTTGGAAATCCCGACGACATTGGTTGAATACTCCAAAATGGAAGATAATATGGCTAAGATGATTATGGAAACCATAAATAATATGCTTATTGAGATGTACGCTACGTTCGCTCATGCCGAAATGCAAAAACGTGAGAAGCGCCAGAGAGAAGGAATCCGGGCGAAAAAGGACAGGGGCGAATGGGATGATTACGGACGGCCTAAAGCGGTTGACTTTGGAGAGTTTTCAAAACAGTATGAAAAAGTTGTTGCCGGTGAGCTGAAACCTTTCGAGTGCATGAAGCACCTGGGAATGAAAAAGTCTACTTATTACAGATATGTAGAGCAATATAATAAAAACGGGCGGTGAATATATGAATTACAATGAATGGAATAATTACACGGCAATCGGTTATCTGAAATATGCGCTGGAGCATTATAACAAGGTAGCTGGCAAGGGCGAGGACAACGAAGATTACAGGACGCTCACGGAGGCAGAAGTAAATAAAATTATCGGTTGCATGAAATACGCTTTTGATATGAAAACGCTGAAAGAAGCTTACGAGTTATCATAGATAACTTGTATTGAATTATAAGAGTAACAAGGCTGATCCATTTGCTTTTGCCTTCATGTATCGGCTTTGCTATCAAGAAGTCCGCATACACACTTCAACAATTAGTGAAAAGCCGATAAATACATCAAAAAAGCCAAGCAGACACCCAAATTAAGGGATCTGCTTATATGATTTTATAGATGAAATTAGCTACATTTATTTTCGGCTCATGTTTTGCGTCAATATGCTTATCATACCTCATGGGTTATTAAGCTATTTATAGTCTGGTAAACATACTGTGAAGACTGTGCCAACGCCCGGCGTACTTTCTACTTGAATACTTCCCATGTGTTCACATACAATCCATTTTGCGATAGACAAGCCGAGGCCAGAGCCATCTTGATTGAGCTTTCTTGTTTTTGTCACACGGTAGAAACGGTCAAAGATTTTTTCAAGATGTTCAGCTTCGATTCCATATCCCGTATCTGCAACTGTCAGGCTTATTTCTTTTTCGTTTCGTTTTAAAGATATGGTAATTGTGCCGGGGCTGTCCATGTATTTTAAAGCGTTGTCAATTAGGATTATAAAAAGTTGTTTTATCCGCTTTCTATCGCCGTTAAAAGCAATACTATTGTTTATATTGGCTTCAAGCGCAATATTTTTCCCGCTTGCAATCGGCTCAAATGGGGCGAGTGCTTCCGATAATGTTTCACCAAGCATAAACAGTTCAGCATCAAGAGCTTGTTGGTCTGTATCTGCGCGGGACAGGGTTAATAAATCCTCTACCAGTTTTGCCATACGCTTATGTTCCGCTTCAATGTTTTTCAACCATTTCATTTGACTCTCTACGGTTTCTTCCGGGCTGTCCATCACCAATTCTAAGTTGGTCTGAATTACGGCGATTGGGGTTCGTAATTCATGGGAAGCGTCGGCGGTAAAATCAAGCTGTTTCTGCCATGCCGCTTGAATCGGCTTGATTGCCGCCTTAGATAAGAGCCAACTACCGACAAATACCATAATAACGGCTAATGATAGAACCACACAATATCTATGTATCGGTAGATTACTGGGCGAACCTATGAAAATAGCAAGTCCAATAATGATTAGAATACTGCTGATTACTAAAACGCTGAATAATATAAACCGTTTTCTAAGGCTTTTTATCATAACTGTATCTCCTTTAGACAGTAACCGACGCCCCTGACTGTATCAATGGCTACGCCGCCTTTATCAAGGGCAATTTTTTTCCGAAGATAAAAAATGTAAAGCTCGACATTCTTTATTTCAACGTCTTTGTTAAAGCCCCAAATTCTGTCTAATATCTGTTCTTTTGTTAAGACTTGCCCCGGATTACGCATAAGCAATTCCAATAACTGCGCTTCTGTTATAGATAGTTTTACTTTTTCCGCGCCTATTGCTACTTCGCATGAGCGCATATCCAAACAGAGCGAGGCGACACAAACCGTATCGCTTGTTTGTAGATTTTCCGAACGGCGGGCAAGGGCGCGTACTCTCGCTAACAATTCATCTTTAGAAAACGGCTTGACAAGATAATCGTCCGCCCCCGCGTCCAACCCCTCAACCCGGTTAGATACCGTATCTTTAGCCGTAAGGAAAATTACCGGCGTTGTAATTTTCTTATAGCGTAAATACTTCAAAATTTCCACGCCCTCAATATCAGGTAAATTTCTGTCTAAAATGATAACACCATAAATACCCGTTTCAGCCATATCCTGCCCGGTAGAGCCATCCCCGGTAACATCTACTAAATATCCCTGTTTTTTTAATATCTGCTCCAATGCTTCCGCAAGTCTTGTTTCATCTTCAACAAGCAAAATTCTCATAACCACTCACCACCATTTATAGAAATATTTTTAATATATCATTACTTTCTTTGATTTTCATTTGAAACTCTAATTTTTTCTTGCCTTGATTTTTTTCTTGGGTCAACAGGCTTTTGCGTATCCTTTGGGATAGCCCATACCCGGCTGAAAAGGACAGCCCCGTCAACACGGCCATCTTCACAAAGCCTTTGCACCCGCCGCTCTGATATGCCCCATTTTTCAGCCGCTTGCTTGGTAGACAGATAATCCATGCCCTCACTCCATATATTTTTACTTTATCTTATTATATACGGTCAAACGTATACTTTCAACAAAAAAATAAACTTGGACTTCAAACCTAATTCAAAGAATCGTATGCGATACTTCACTTAACAAAGAAAAATCATTAAGGAGGGAATGACGTGTTAAATCTTGTTTTTTCATGGTTGTCGGCAATATTGGTTCTGCTTTGCGCGGCTATCTGGCCGCTACGAAAAATCTGCGCAAAACAGATTCGTGCAGATAAAAGCCCCGTCAAGAAAACATGGTTGCTTTTGCGAAAAATCCATATCCCATTAGGATTACTGACAATGGCAGTTATATTTCTGCATTGCAGAATAGCTTTTGAGGTTTCGGAACAACGGTCATTTTTAGGCGGAATATTGCTTGTGTGTATGCTCGGATTGTGTACTACAGGCTTTATGAAACGGATTCTTCCGCGATATTGGCTATGGCTACATAGAGGCATAACTATAATCATGTTCGTTGCTCTGCTCATTCATTGTTTTATCGAGTTTAATATATAAAAATTGAAAAACGGAGGTTGTATTATGATTCAGTTTAGAAACGTGAGCAAGATTTATCAAACAGGAACCAATGATTACCCTGTGTTACACAATGTTTCCTTTAGTATTGAGAAAGGCGAATATGTCATTATTACGGGGAAATCAGGAAGTGGTAAGTCAACGCTTCTGAATATCCTTACAGGCGTGGACGGGGCCTCGTCCGGGGACGTTATCGTAAACGGCACGAATATATTGCGTTTGAATGAAGCGCAAATGACAAAATGGCGTGGGGAAAACGTCGGGATTGTATTTCAGTTTTTTCAACTGATTCCTACCTTGTCTATACTGGAAAACATATTACTTCCTATGGATTTAATAGACAAAATACCTAAACATAGCCGGACGCAAAAGCAAAGGAATTGTTGGCTATGGTCGGACTGTCCGGGCATTATGAAAAGATGCCGTCCTCTCTTTCCGGCGGCGAACAACAGCGTGTCGCTATTGCGCGTTCCCTTGCGAATGATGTTGACCTGCTTATCGCTGACGAACCTACAGGCAATCTTGACAGCAAAAACGCAGATATGGTTTTCGACATACTTGATAATTTGAAACAGGCTGGAAAAACGATTGTAATGGTTACGCATGAAAGGGACATCATGAAAGGCGCAAGCCGGAAGATTGTTATTAAAGACGGTGAGGTTCAAGAAGATTATCCATTGAAGGGAGCTTGCTGATAATGAGCAGATTACTGAAAAAGGTGATACGTGATTTATTAAAGGACAAGCGCAGGGCGGCTCTTTCCATGCTTGCTATTTTGATTGGCACAATGTCATTTGGCATAATTGTGTTTTCCTATCAGATTATACCCCGTGAGATTGTCGGAACATATGATGAGATAATCCCCGCTTCGGCTTCCGTCATGGTAGACAGGGTTGATGAAGAACTGCTCCGGCTAACCGATAATTTTGAGGATATTGCGGCATTTGAGCAAAGGGCTTTTTATGAGTTACGCGCCGACACAGGGGCAAATCAAATGAAACCTTTGGAATTGTTTTCGGCGGAAAACTTCGATACGCTTCAAATGAACAAAATATTCCTTGAAAACGGCTCGTTTCAACCGGGCAATGGTGAAGTGTTAATAGAGCGTGCCGCCGTAAATGTCGCCGGAGCTTCAATAGGCGAAACGCTTACAATTGCGTTACCAAACGGGGATACAAAAGATTTGACTGTCACGGGGATTGTCGCTGATATTGCGTTACACCCCGCAAGTATACATGATACGGTTTACGCCTATGTTTCCACTTCTACGCTTTTAGAAATGGGGCTTGTGAACAACCGAATTGATTTTATCATTACAGGCGAACAGTACGACAAGGAACGCATTTTAACAATCGGTAACGAGTACGTCAAAATGCTTGTACAAAATGGGTATACGGTATCAAACCTTGTTGTGTCTAATACACCGGGCATCAGTATGCACCTTGAGGATTATACATCAGTGCTTTTCCTACTGCGGATATTCTCGTTTGTGGCATTTCTCTTCGGCTGTATGATTATGTCAAGCCTTATATCCTCTATTATATCCGGGCAGATACGGCAAATCGGGATTCTAAAAGGGTTTGGCGCAAGCACGGGCAAAATTACAGTTTCATATATGCTTGGATTTTTCGGCTTGATTCTCTTTACAACGGCTATTTCCATAATTTTAACTACATTACTCGCGGGTTTGACGGCCTCTGTCCTGATGGGTATTAGCAATTTGCGCCCGGTTGATACCTCAATACCATTATATTTATACGGTATATATTGCAGTTTGGCTTTAGTTGTTCCCATGATTATTGCGTTTTTTCCTATACGTCGAGGTGTGAGCATATCCGTAAAGGACGCTTTGAACGATTACGGCGTAAATGCGGGCTGGCAGAGTATGAAACTGCCGGAACCTAAATTTCTATCCCGGCCTGTGCTTCTCTCCATACGAAACGCCTTGCGCCGGAAAAAACGTTTTGTGCTTAATGTCGCTATGTTATCCATAGCTGGGGCATTGTTTGTTTCAATCGTTACGGCCATGCTTTCTATGCAATCTACATTGTCTAAAAATTTAGAAACATGGAAATTTGATTATCAAGTCATAACCAATACCGCTTATTCTGACAGCGAATTATCAGAAATTATTGCGGAAATCCCTAATGTAAAAGGTTACGAAAATTGGGGGAACAGCAACGGAATAGTGGTGAATGGCAGCGGGGAACTTACAAACTCATACCCTATTCAGTCGCCGCCAAATAACAGCGCAATGATTGAGCCGGATTTATTAGAGGGCAGACGGCTTGCGGAGGACGATATAAACCAAATTGTTGTAAGCCACAATTTTTTTAAATCCGAGCCGGGATATAAATTAGGTGATACGCTGACTATGCAAATCGGCAATCAAATTGGAGAGTTTGTTATTGTCGGGTCTATGAAAGATTTTGGAACAACAACGGTATATATGAGCGAAAACGGATATATTCAATATGTTCCGACAGAAAACAGGCTCAGTAATATCAAATTAAGCCTTAACATGGCAAGACGGAGCAATACAACCTATAAAGCCACGGAAGCTGCGCTAAAGGAACAGGGCGTTACAATTTTGCAAACTCAAAGTAAAGCTGACTTAAACGCCATTGTTTCAGGGCATTATACGGTCACAATGCAGACATTTCTATTGCTTATTTTTATGTTGGTGATTGTGTCCGGCTTCGGCTTGGCGGCCACTATGAATACTCAAACTTCGGAGCGAACAAAAGAAATAGGTATTATGAAAGCAATGGGAGCGGCCAAAAAGCAGATAACCAAAATCGTAACCGCCGAAAGTATTTTTATCGGGTTGATAAGTTGGAGCGTTTCCGTTCTGATTGGAATACCGTTAGGGATTACAAGCGTGTACGCATTTGGGAGTTTCATTCTTGAAACGCCGCTTGGGTTCAGCATTGCATCTCTTTTGATGTCTTATGTTATATGGCTTTTCTTGATATTGGCGATTGGGTACTTTGCAAGCCGAGCTTGCGCGAAACGCGCAGCGAAAATGAGTATTAGGGACAGCTTGGCATTTGAGTGACATTAACGCACAACAAAGCTTCGTCTATACAAAAAGCCGTTGTTTGTGATTTAATGGCGGTTTTTGTATGCTTTATCATTTTCTCGCTCATTATAACATTTTTTTACTTCAAAAAAACTGGTTGCCGTTATTTTTACAATAAAACAAAATAAATTTCATATTACCACAATTTTTCAGGTTATTAAATATTACAATATGCGACATTATAATATATTCTCCAACATTTTTTCTTGCAATAAAAAACGGTTTAATGTGGATTATAAGTGAAATCATCGAAAATCGAATTTTATAACTAAAAATGTTTAGATAATAGCCATCTTGTTGTCGGATTAGGAATGGTTTAGTATAAATATGCCGGCAATAAATCATATGGAGGAACAAAAAATGAATTCTACAGAAATTCAAGAAAAGGTATATGAACTTATTGGCATCGAGTTTTTGCGCTTAACTTCTGAATGTGCCTTTGACGATCTCATGGGACTATACGGCGATATTCGCATGGCATTATCCGAGAAGGCGCCAAATGACTTGATTGATAGATATACTGAGTATATGGCAAAAGAGCAAGGATTATACTCTCCTGAAGAGGCATATGAAGCTGGCAAAGAGGCAGCTCAAGTTGGGCGCAAATATAAGCCGATGGATTACATCAGAGTTGTTTTGCTTGAGCCTGGTAATAAATCATTGTTAGAGGAGCGTGACGCTTTATTTGACAAATTATATGATTTGCTTGGTGTGGCGCATGGACTGATAGATGATTACAATGAAGCGTACCGTCTTTGCCATGGCGTTATCGGCAGAAAGATTGACCGCTTTTATCATCTCGGCTACTATGGCTATATGCCTAATGATGAGAACGCGGAGCAAGTTAAACCTGCGTAAATAAATACGGCAGAAAATTTCGCAAATAACCAACGGCATTGCACAGGATCACAATGCCGTTGGTTATTAACAATACAGAATTGTTTGATATGATAATGATTACGGCTTTTTTTCGTACAGTAGCCCTGATGCCCTTGACTAATCGGAAAAGAAAGCTATTCCTATTCTCAGATTTATAGAGATTTTAAGAACCATTGGAGCTGTAGAGTTTTACTCTATGTTTTACATAAATTTGCTCCAAAAGCTCGAAGTCATATGATTGATTAACTTCATATTTCTGATAATCTTCCCGTGACACATAGATAGTTTCATCGTTTGATAAAACTAGATAGCATAGAGTAGGTGCAATGAATATCGACTCGTACAAACTTCCTTTATCGACTACAGTGAGCGTAATATTGCTGCTTTGCTCAACCGAATTCTGATCAATTTTTAAATTGTAGAAGTTATTACTGATTATCCAGCCGACAACAAACGATGCTATCATGCAGATAACCACTAATATAGTTGCGTTTCGTGGGAAGTTTTCAAAAGAATTCATCTTAACTTCTCCAATCATAAATTTATTATGTCATAGGTTACTCCTGCGTTTATAATTTTGTCTTTGGTGCGCTTTCGCATAAGCTGATTACCTGCTCAATATCCTTTCCGTTCATCTGCTGTAAATAAGTAATAATTTTAGCAATCTGGGACCAATTTTCAGAATTTCTGATCGTAAATAATTCATCTAATGAAATGCCAAAAATCTCAGAAAGTGTAATCATTTGTAATACAGTAAAACTTCGTCTGCCTCTCTCTACTAATCCAACATATCCCGGAGATGTTTTCATTTTATCGGCAAGTTCTTCGAGAGATAAATTTAACGATAACCTCCTCTCTCTAATATTCTTGCCAATTGCTTCCTTGATCAGTGCGGATTCTACAACCTTTACCATAATAAACCTACTCCTTTTTATATGCTTTTATCTTCATACATTTAACTGCCTGGAAATCACTCGCAAATAATCATTATCTAAACGATATTTATATGTACGCTTGTTGGTGTACTCCGCAATAAGGATTCTACTGCCGAGCATTTCTTTTATGTTGTAGCTTAATACCCTGTGGTTTAAATGATCTAAACGCATGTTTAGTTCGGATATCGACATAGGCGGCTGCTGTAACAATATATTGAATATCTCGTTTTTAACCGGATTACTTATGGCCTGTGCAAAGGAAAAGGGCGTTATATCACAATATTTGAATTCAGTCTCCAGTATTTTTTCAAAATCATAACCAAGCAGGATAAAATCCCTTTCATCAGGGCGAAACGATAAAAGCTCTGATTTTACAAGGGATAGGGAAACTGTGAAAGTAAATTCATTTACTTCGCTTGCCTTTGTGATCGCTTTTAGCTTATGGTATACAGATTCCTTTTCCCAAAGCTTCCTTACATCGCTCTGGAAGAACAGTACGCCGTAATTCATCTATTTTGTTATAAACTACTTGAAGCAAATCCCAAAGTGACCGGATGACTTTTTCAAAGTGAACGATAATATAAAAATACATCACATCTACCGCACAATTTTCTGAACTCTGTATCAGTTTTTCAACCGCATCCAAATCATCTATCCTGAGAACGTAATTTATTGTTTGCTCGTTAGCGTTAGGAATTTGATATGCTGTAAAACATCTCTGCATATATACTTTGTTGTTCAAAATTGCCTGAAGCCTTTTAAAAGAACACTTGCTGTATGCCTGGTTAAAAATAAGGGTATGTAAAAAAGATTCGGTGTTGTTCTTCGGGTAAAAGAAAGGATATAGATAATTAGGAACAGATACGTCATTTTGCAGAATATATTTCTTTATGTCATAATAAGAATCTGATACGCCGTTAGATAAATTCTTTATAACCTGCTCATTGCTATATGCGGAGAGAAAAGCCAATGTATCAAAAACGCAGCCGACCTCTGGATCTATACGCATGACTTTCACTCCCAATTCATCTGCAGTTTACAACGCTAAAAATACTACTTATTTCAGTTCCTGATTCTTTTAAAGCGATCTGACATCAGATTATGCCTTTCCTCTGTTCCCTTTTTGTCTACCATATATTGTGCGCTGCCTTCATCAAAATACAGCTTATCCCCCTCTAGGACGCTGCCGTTAATCTGAGAGAGAGGTATATCTTTGAAAACACCATCTATTTCACAAACAGCCAAGTCATTCTCAATTCTGTCAACAATTATTTGTTGCCCATTCACGGCCATTTCCTCCTCAATATCCAAATTTTTATTATTTGAATCAAGATGTGATTTTAATTCTTTGCCCAAAACCTCATGCCATATACGAATAATAATACCTGACATATCATCCTCGCATGTAATGCCATCAGCTACAAAGCATTTATATAGCTTACTTTCCGGCAGTAAGTAATGGTTCCTTATATATAGGCCCAATCCGAAATGGCACATAACTAACTCGTCCTCTTTCAATGCGGAAAATTCAAAAATTGCCTCCGTGGACGCTTCTGATTTATATGCCAATAGCTGCTCCTGTATCGCTTTTTTTAATTCATTATTCATAGATTCGCCTCATACGTTAATATTTTTTATCTAAGGATTACAGTTTTTACAGGCCTGAAATTGATTTTTGATTGCCTCGTCCCTTGTAGTAAAATAAACCCTGTTTTTCTCAGCCGGTAGAGTACCGCATGTTGGCAAATGAAATTTTTTACTATTCTTATTACCAATGTAGGAAACTGAATTTTCCTGTGTGTTCTCCGGAGTTGCCTCAATTATGTTATCTGTATCTTCTATGCGCTTTGTGCTTGCCGAAATGGTATTGCCGTCCGATGTAAATGTAACCGTGCCGCTTTCGTCGGTGCGGTACAGCGTAATGCCGCGCTCAGTCAGCCGTGAAACAGTCTCGCTGTCCGGATGGCCGTATGAATTGTCTTTACCGCAGGAAATCACTGCATAGCTCGGAGCTATGGCGTCCAAATACCGTTCAATAGTGCTTGAATTAGAACCATGATGCCCAACTTTTAGAACATCTGCGCTTAAACCAAGACTGTTCGCAAGCTGCTCATTCTCTGAGATGTCTTCAGCATCGCCTGTAAACAGAAAAACCGTTTGTCCATATTCAATACGCAGAACGATTGAATAATTGTTGAGATCGTCGTAGCCGGTGCTATTAGGCGCAAGTACCTGTATACGCACATTACCCATTTCAAACATATCGCCTGGCTCCGGAATTGAAACAGAAATATCTTTTTCCTCGATTGCGTCCAACATATTTTCAAAGGTCTTTGTTGTGTGAATAGCATCAGGCATTACCAATGTCCCTATGCTATCCATAGTTCTGATGACCGTCGCCATCGAACCTATGTGATCGGCGTGAGGATGTGTTGCTACGAGGTAGTCTAACCCTGTAACACCGTTATCAGTAAGATAACCAAGTATGAGGCTATCTTGCCCTGCATCACCGGCATCAATCAACATAGCATGTTCACCGGATTTTATTAGGGCGCAATCGGCTTGTCCAACATCAAAAACAATAACTTGCAGAGTTTCGTCAAATTGTACCGGTGTGGTCGGTTCAGGCGTGTCGGCTGGGGCTTGCTGCGCTTCTGTCAAAGTCTGTGACGGCGGTGATACATCCGGTGATTCAACTTCTGCAGGTAGTGCTGGTGCGGCGGCTGTTGGCTCGGTTGTTGGCAGCGCAATAGTGCTTTTCTGCTGTGCGCCGGAACACCCACAAAAAAGCACAGCAATAAAAAATAAAATGGTATATAGCTTAAATATTCGCTTCATCTTCATTCATAAAACCTTTCCAAACATTTTCCTAAGATGTATTGTGACAATAAACACTATTAGTCTACCAAATGTTTTATTTTTCAACATCAGCCGAACGCCATAGAAAACAAATAAAAAAAAGCTCTTTTATGAAATTTTTCTAAAGAACTTTTTCGTTTTAAACAGACAATATCAGCCAAACGCCATATAGAACAAATTAAAAAGTTCTATTTCTCAATCTCGCCAATAATATTCGTCTACCATATGAGTTAGTCAGATTATTTTAAGCTACTATTTCCCAAATAAACCAAGCTTCTCGGCCTGCATAACAGCGGATACCTTACTGCTCACGCCCAATTTTGAATATATCGTGCTAATTTGTGATTTGATGGTGTGAATTCCGACCTTGCGATTCTTCGCAATTTGATTATAGGTTAAATCCGATTTCAATAACTTTAATACTTCTATTTCCGCTTTGGTTAATGGTTTTCGTTTTTCAAATACCGTTTCTTTGCCAGATATTGATTTTTTACAACTAATAATAACATTCTCAATATAATCATCACTATCACTTTTACGGATAAGATTTAATATAGGCAGTAAATTTACGGCGTCATCTGAAAATACTCGAATAAAATCACTTTTGCGCCCAGCATCTAAAGCCGTTATAATATGCTCATATGCGGTTTCCTTACGACCCATGCCATATTCTGCGATAGAGCGTAAAATGTTTATCTCTATCAAGTCCATGTTTCGTTTGTTACGGCGGCATAGCAATTCCAAGTTGCCTAACAATAAATTGGATTCGTTAAATTTTTCCTCTGACAGCAGCGCTCTAACAAGTGTGATATGACGGTAAATCAAGTAATAATACGGTTTGTCCTCGTAGGGCTTATTCTCTTTTGCAAATATTTCTGTAGCTCCCTGTTTCCCGTTTTCTAATAGGTTGCGAAGTTCAAAAGCGTGAAAATTGGGCAAAAGAAAAAAATGCCCGTTTTTTTCTATCTGCGCTCCAAGCCGGTCTGTTAGTGCGTTAATCTCTTTTGAATCATGGATCACACGCAGCATCTTTACCAGCAATACGGTACATATAAAATAAAGCTCCGTGAATTTTTCTCTCTCTATCTCCGGCATGACCTCTTTTATAATTTGTTTTGCTTTGTCGAAATTCTCTTGTTCATAGGCTATCTCTGCTATAATTAATTCGGTGAGAAAAGAGGTCTGCTTTTTCCTTGACAAAGCTGTTTTCTATTTTGATGCTTGTTTTGTAATATTCGATTATCCGAAAAACATCTATGCTATAATCCCTGATGCTTCGTAGAGCAGAAGGAAACCGTAGTGCAGAAGCACGGGAACGGTCATTTTCTATCAAATGAGGTGCGTATTTACTAACATTTACCCAATCCTCAAAATTTTTATTATACAATATATCCTCGTCAGGATTTACATATCTCAGCCATCCGACTTCCCAGGTAAAGTCAGCATATGACTCCGTTGAGATTGAGAGCACACCCGGCTTATACCAGCCTGTGACAATCCGATAAATACGCTGCATCTCCTCAATATTTCCCATGATAAAGTGAAGGAGGGCAATTCTCGCAGCAACCTCCGGGTATTCCTTCAACTCATATACATCTAAAGATATAAGGCAGCTTGCAACTTCAACGTACTTATCCATTCCCATTTTCGCAGGAAAAACACGCTTAAAAGCTTGGTTAATGCCACAAATATTATTAGCCTTGTAGAAGTAGAGCAACGCTGAGGCACTTTCATTTCTTTCATATAGCCACCATCCAACCGTAGAATATAACGCATTTACGTCGATGTCAGAATCGCTAAGTTTAAATAAAAGGAAATCTTTAAAAACACGGTGGTAACAAAAAGAGTTGAATTCTTCCATTTTAGACATGAAGAGCCCTTCCATGTACAACTTGCTCAATACAGGATATGTTTCCTTAATACCTGTAATGCTATGGCATATCGACGGTGTTAATTT
>JALQSN010000260.1:0-68476 GCA_023690525.1 Holotrichia oblita
AGAGAGAATAGAATTTTATTCTTCAATAATTCAGGCACATTGCCTTCAACAATCGCCTGTGCCAATCCTTCAGTAACAGCGCTTTTACCAACGCCCGGCTCCCCGATTAGTATAGGATTATTTTTCGTTTTGCGGCAAAGTATCTGAATTATCCGCTCAATCTCTTCATTTCTGCCAATAATAGGGTCTATTCTATGCTCCCTTGCTTTTTGGGTCAAATCAATGCCCAAATCATTCAATTGCGCCGGAAGTGTTGTTTCTGTCGCTTGTTTTACCGATTCAGATTGAAAATCGTCAATGTTTTTCGTCAAACGGCTCATAAGCGTTTTTATATCAAGACGATATTTATTTGCAAGTATTGAATATGCCAAAGATGAGCTATCGTTGAGCATACAATAAAGCATTTGCTCCGTACCTACAAGCGCCTTACCCTTAGTCTTACTAATCCAATGCGCTTGATTGAGGGTTTGAATTACGCGCACAGTAAGCTGCGGTGCACCTATAAATCCGACATGTTCCTCTTGCGCTAGGATTGCTTCTAAATCCGCACCATTAACTCCATATTGGGTTAAGAGCTTTGAAACAAAGCTGCCCTCAGTCATTACAAGCCCGTAAAGAACATGCTCGGTCCCGACTTCCGGATTGTTGTATTTCTTTGCGATTTTTTGCGCGAGAAGAAAGGCCGCATTTAAATTTTTTGAAACAGGAATCTCCATAACAAACCTCCATACTATATAAAACTCTTTTTCTTTTAATCTGCAATTAATCTCTTTTTAAAATTTGCTTTATAGCATATTTTTTTCATTATTATCTTTTCTAAGTTCTCTTTGAAATTGATTTCATAATTTTATATACAAATTGAGAACGGAAAATATCACGCTCTCTGGCATCCATTTCTTTACCGAAAATATTACATAAATTAGCGGGTTGGACATCCGTGACAAGCTTTTCCAATCTCTCAGAATCGCTGATATCAAGCATCTTATAATATGCGCCCAATTTTACAAAAGAAATAAGGTTCATAAACTCGCTTACACTCATTTTGTAAGAATTCATAAGCTTGCCGTATGAGCGTAATATTTGATCCTTTAGCTCGTCCGGCTCCAGCTTGATTATCCTTTCTCTAGCCTCAAGCTCCGCTTCAATTATCTGCTCGATACAAACTTTAACGGATTGTATAGTTTGCTCCTCTGTAATACCTAACGTTTTTTGGTTAGATATTTGATACAGGCAGCCTTCCGCCCCACTTCCTTCGCCGTATACGCCGCGTATCGTCATGTTAAGGCGCATAATTTTTTGGAATATCTCGGTCATTGTGCTGGTAAGAGTAAGTCCGGGCAAAAACAGCATTGCAGACGCTCTTAATCCGGTGCCTAAATTTGTAAGGCATCTTGTAAGGTAGCCTAATTTATTATCAAACGAAAAGGTAATTTCTTTAGAAATCTTGTCATCGATTATGCTGATTTGCTTGTATGCTTCCATTAATGAAAAGCCGCTTGTTATACATTGCATTCTAATGTGGTCCTCTTCATTAATCATAATGCTTACCGTTTCGCCGGCATTGATTATTGCCACTCCGTATTTTTCATTTTCAAGCAGTTCATTGCTGATAAGATGCTTTTCTTTAAGTACAAGCCCGTCGATTCCATTCGACATTGTGGACATACGATATACTCCGAAATCATCAAGCGCACTCAGTGCATCTATAACTTTTCGCGCTACCAGATTTGCCCGCTCGTCATTAATCACAAAAGGATAATTTTCCGCATTTCTCGCCAATCTTACTCTGCTCGAAATTACAATATTGTTTATCTTATTCATTATTCTCACCCCTAAGTTGCTTTAATCTTGCGCTAATAATCGCTGCCTGCTCATAATTTTCGGTATTTATAGCTTTATTCAACTCATTTCTCAGTCTCTCATACTCGTCGGTAATGCTTTCTTTTGCACCAAGCGGTCTTTTTCCTTCATGTACTGTAGCGTTCTGCACATTTTTTATACTAGACAAAATATATTCACTTAATTCCCTATAACAATTCGGACAACCAACAAAAAGGGTGTCAAGAACACAAGATAATTTCGTAGAACATACCGAACACTTAATTTCGGGCACCGACGTATAGCCCGCCGCCTCAGATAAAGATTTAATAACCCGTTCAAGCGCGCTGGTATAATCATTGCCCAGCATTTTGTCGTAGCAACCGCCGCAAATATCCTTTTCTATGATGACGCCGTTAATATTATTTTTGATGTGAAGCGTCGCTCTGTTTTGTTTACATATATCACAAAGCATTGTTATCCTTTCCTCCGCAATAAATTAGTCTTGCATATTATTTTATTCATTCTTTTCTTTTAATATCTCAGTAATTATTTTTTCAAAAATGCTGGCGCGCAAACGCTGCTTTTGCTCATAATCAACATTTAACGCTTTGTCGGAAATCGCAGATTTAATAATATCAGCCTCCCGTTTCGATATCACATCACTTTCATGCAATCTATCGATAATATGACACGCCTTAATATAAGTGAGCTTTCCATCCGTCTCAACGATAGCACGCATTAATGATTCCCTTTCGGGACTTTTCGCCCTTTTGAAAATCGTTATGTAACCTCCGCCACCTCTTCTTGATTCTATAACGAAACCTCTGTCAACGGTAAATCGTGTCATTAACACATAATTGATTTGACTGGGCGCGCAAGCAAATTGACTGGCAAGATCATTTCTGCAAATATTTATCAAATCTTCATCACCCAATATTTCAAGCAAAAAATTCTCAATTATGTCGCTAATTGTATTTTGCATACAAACGCACCTCCTTTCTAACAATTTTTTTGAAACTCTGATTTTTATCGTTATATTAAATTATACCCAATTAAAACCCCTCTATAATGACTAGGTAATTTTACTTTGACTTTCTTTGACCTTTGACAAAATTATAAACCCGCAAATCAGTTTTGTCAATAATTTTTTGCTTATTATAAGTTTTTTTCTTAAACTAACGTCCAAAAAAATAAGACAATCCTTTTTTAATATTCGGATAATTAACGTAATATATTTTAGGCAGTGCTAAATATTAGGTGATATGTATAAAATTGAGTAATAATTCTTTAGGATTATTAACATGAAAAAATGCAAATAAGAACATAGTAAGGTCAATCATTTTTTCACTTCTTGATACGACACAAGTTTTTCTTCTAAATCTTGCAAACCAGTGCCGTTGTCGAAAGTTATTGTTTTCAATGCCCCAAGTTTCTTCTTTAGTTTGGATAAGCTGCTCCGGATTTATTAGCTCTGCATAGCTATCCCAAGTGTCGGAATAATACATTTTTACATTAAATTGTTTCAATCGATTATACAGTCTTTCAAAAGTTTTGGTATCCCTATTTCCACATTCCCAGTCAATAAGCTGTCCAGTTGTTCGGCAATATGCTTTCCAAATCCATAACTTGTTTTTTTAGACGAAGAAAATGCCACATCTCATCTAATTCAAGCACGATTTCTCCTTTGGGTATCGGTTTATGGTAATGAGCTTTTGCAAAATCGCGCACCCAATATAATATCGTTACGTTGCTGTATCCAAGCATTGTGCCTATTGTCCTTAAGCTTAACACAAAAAAACCTGCCGATAATAGCAGGTTTTAAGCATGATCTATAAGCCGAGTTCTGTATTTGATGATTATCTGTCTAGACATAACGTTGCCGTCATGTTCAAGCGATGTGGAGGAATCGGCGGACAACCATTGTCTCCTCTATCTTGCACCGAATGGGGTTTACAGTGACCCAAAGCGTCGCCGCTTCAGCGGTAGGCTCTTACCCCACCTTTCCATCCTTACCAAAATTAATTTGGCGGTCTATTTCTGTTGCACTTTCCTTAAAGTCGCCTTCACTGGTAATTAGCCAGCATTCTGTCCTATGGTGCTCGGACTTTCCTCATGCATAAATGCATGCAATCATCTGATCATCTTAAGATTATTATACCATAAAAACTATTAATTATCAAGTAGAAAATCCATTATTTAATATAAAAACACGGATTTGAATTAAATTTGTTTAAACATATCTCAATAATCAATCATAATTATTGAGATATGTTTGTCAGTAAATATTCAAAAAATTAACAAAGAGTATTAATTTTTTAGCTCTTTCGCAATTTTACTAATAGCTTTTTTTTCTATCCTAGATACATATGATCTTGAAATATTTAGTCTGCCCGCCACATCAAGCTGAGTTAGGCTTTCGCTAGAACCAATGCCGTACCTTAATGAAATAATAACTTTTTCCCGATGATTAAGGCATCTATTAATTATTTCCAACACTTTTTCGTATAAAATATTGGTTTCTACCTGCGAGAAAACACTATCCTCTTTTATAGGAAGAATATCCATTAAAGTAATTTCGTTACCTTCTTTGTCGATACCTACCGATTCTGAAAGACTAATACTAATTTTATGTTTTTTATTTGAACGAATATACATCAATATTTCGTTGTCAATACATTTTGCAACATATGTAGCAAGTTGGCTTCCTTTTCCATATTCAAAACTTTCGATACCTTTGATAAGACCGATGCTGCCGACAGAAATTAGATCATCGGCCTCGCCTGCGTTACTGTACTTCTTGACAATATGCGCCACGAGCCTTAGATTGTGTTTAATAAGAATCTCTCTTGCTTGCATATCACCCTGCCTGGCTTTAGTTATGTGTTCACGCTCCTGTTCTAGTGAAAGCGGTTGCGGAAAAGAGCCCTTATTATTTACATAAGAGGTAAAGCAAAAAATTTTACTGATGAACACTAGAAAACTTTCGATAATCATATGCACTCCGTCTCCTAAAACGGATAAAACATTCTATGATTACGTTTGTCGAAATTTGCCTGTCCCTATAAAAAAAGGATAAGCTATAGAATAATTCGACTATATTCCAATTTTAAATGTAAAAAAAGTGAATATAAATATTTGTTTTTGAAACTTACGTTTAAAGTATTTTGATTTTAAATCAGTTTTGTTTATAATATAAACATACAAATAATATATAATTATATTACATTACTAAAATCAATATTTTGCATGGGAGGCATTAAATGGAACGAGTAGGAAAAGATATCCGCAATATAGCAGTCATAGGCCATACCGGAGAAGGCAAAACCACGTTATGCGAGGCTATGCTCTTTAACGCAAAGCTAATTGACCGTATGGGAAAAACTGACGACGGTAATACCGTAATGGATTTTGAAGCTGAAGAAATTGCCAAAAAAATCTCTATTTCGCTTAGCGTCGCAAATTTCGAGTGGTTAGATACTAAGATTAATATAATTGATGTACCGGGCTTTTTTGATTTCGAGGGCGAGTTTGTCGAAGCACTTAGCGTTGCTGATAGTGCAATTGTCGTTATGGGTCCAACAGGAAATATAAGTGTCGGCGCAGAAAAAGCTATCGACTACTGCCTTGAAAAGAAAATCCCAATGATGATATTCATCAATCAACTTGACAAAGAAAATGCCGACTATATAAATACCGTTGCCGCCTTACAAGAAAGGTATGCATCAAAAATCGCTCCTGCGCGCATTCCGATTACCGAAAACGGCAGGATGACAGGTTATGTAAGTCTTATATCCGACAAAGCTTTTTCCTTTACAGAGAAAGGAAGAACGCCAACAGAAATACCGGCTTTATTAAAGGATGATTATTCAAGACTTAAAAACGCGCTTATAGAAGTTGCCGCAAGCGCAGATGATGAACTTATGATGAAGTATTTCGACGGCAAAACACTTACCGAACAAGAGGTTATGAACGGCGTAAGCGCAGGCTGCGCAAAAGGCGAAACCATTCCTCTTCTATTCGGAAGCGCACTTACCAACAAAGGAATTGATAGTTTACTTAACAGGCTTATAGCTATTGTTCCTCCTCCCGCCAATAAGACTACCGAAGATATTGTATGTACTGATGATGGAAACATAGTTTGCCGTATATTTAAAACCGTTGCCGACCCGTTTGTCGGAAAGGTTTCTCATTTCAAAATTTTGCGTGGCGTTTTAAGAGTCGGATCTTCATTGCTTGACGCTAATACCGATGAAACTATAAAGATATCCAATATGTATACCGCACGCGGCAAAAAGCTGGAACCTGTCGAGGTGTTACATGCGGGAGACATCGGTGCTTTCAGTAAGCTGTCCGGTGTTTCTACGGGCGACACTTTATGTAGTGCGTCCGAAAGAGTTCAACTCTCTCCGCTAATAATGCCTCAACCCATGATTTCCATGGCAATAACCAGCGTAAAACAAGGTGAAGAAGAAAAGGTATTTCAAGGACTTGCAAGATTACGCGATGAGGACGTAACCTTTAAGGTAGAAAGACAGCCGGAACTTGCCGAAACATTGCTTTGCGGCATTGGCGAAACACATCTTGATGTTCTTGTCAGAAAACTAAAGAATAAATTCAACGTTGATTCCAAGCTATCAACCCCACATATTCCTTATAAGGAAACTATTCGTAAAAAAGCCGAAGCCGAAGGTAAGCATAAAAAACAAAGTGGCGGGCACGGACAATACGGTCACTGCAAAATTAGATTTGAACCTTATTATGAGGGCGATTTCTTGTTTGCTGAGGAAGTTGTCGGTGGCTCCGTCCCGAAACAATACATCCCCGCAGTCGAAAAAGGTCTTCTTGAATGTCTCTCCAAAGGCGTTTTGGGCGGCTACCCTGTCACTCAACTAAAAGCCATTCTTTTTGATGGAAGCTACCACGATGTCGACTCATCCGAAATGGCATTCAAGATTGCCGCATCATTAGCCTTTAAGGCAGGTTGCGAAGCTGCAAATCCCGTTCTGTTAGAACCTATTATGTCGGTAAAGATTACTGTACCGGAAGCCTATCTGGGCGATATCATGGGCGATATAAACAAGAGAAGAGGCCGTATTTTAGGCATGGATCTAGAAAACGGCAAACAGATTATTTCGGCCGAAGTTCCGCAGGCAGAAATGTTTAGATATGCAACCGATCTAAGAGCAATAACCCAAGGTCGCGGCTCATTTGTTATGGAGTTAGCAAGATATGAAGATGTTCCTCCTGCCAGCACCGCTTCTATAGTTGCCGCAAGAAAGGCAGAGCTCGAATCTGAAAAATAAGTACGCTTTATTTGATCTTTACCAAGTGAACAGAAACCAAAAAATAGAGAAAAAAGCCGCCTATGGTATAATAAAAAGCATAGGCGGCTTTTGATAAATCTAAACAAAAAGCAGTATTATTAAATCCCAGATCAAGCTCTAGACCCACTTTTAAAAATCCGATTTTGAAAAAGTTTGTTCAGCAGTAAAGCTACGAGACATTAAACCTTTGTCGTGCCCGCAAAATGCCCTTGCCAGCAAGCATTTTTGCTTCTTGAATAAATTGAAAATAACGAGTAGTATATTAAAACTAATTTACCATAGTTATATTTGATTCAATTTCATGAAATGAAGGAAGATACCTGCCGTCTGATGAAAGTATCATGATATCGCCGCTTTTTAGCGCAACATTGCAAATTATTCCTTGATCACCGCTAATTGCGCGGCTCAAAAAATTTTTATTAAGACATCCGTCGATATCAAACGAAACGACATATCCTATAACCTCACCGTTCGGTCTTATCGCCGATATTTCATCGAACTCTCTATCATCTGTAAGCAGTACTTTTTCGCCGATATTTATTTTTCCGATACTAGAAACAGCTATGTAATACATTACTGTATTCCTCCTTGAAAGATTTAATTTTTTCCTATATAATACACCATTAAAGTTGACAACTGTATGTCCTCTTTTGTATAATTATTTTATAATTTTTTATTTGTGATCCTGATTATTATTCTGGAATTCCAAGCATTTTAACTCGCCAAAAAATAACACCGCTGGATGTTTTTTCAGTATCTCAAAACAAACAAACCGGAGAACAAAATGCAAAATGATGTCATGTTCGGAATACTCTTGACGATTCTTAATAAAAGAAAGGTATCCAGAGTATATTTAGCCGAAAAATATGAATTATCGGAGCGTACAGTCATGCGATATTTAGACGCACTCTCGGCTGGCGGCGTTCCTATCATTAGTTTACGCGGCAAAAACGGCGGATATACTATCGCCGACGATTATAAAATCGACAAAAATTATTTTACTGCCGATGAACTGATTCGCCTAACTAATTGCCTCAAAGCAACTATGCAGAGTTTTAACGACCGTATCAATCAAAATATTCTGGATAAAATACTGAATCTGAAAATGAATAAGTCTGAAGATAAGTATTTTTTAAAGACAGATACTTTGATAATTGATGCAGGTACATGGAATAATCCACAAAAATTCCGCAATAAAATTTCGGTTATAAATAAGGCGATCAATACTAGTTTGTCAATTTACATGTCATACACCGACAAGAAAGAGTTTTCCAGCACTAGAATGATTGATCCGTATAGCCTTGTATTAAAGGAAGGCATATGGTATATTTATGGCTGGTGTCACTTTAGAAAGGATTTCCGGCTCTTTAAATTATCGCGCATAAATACTTTAACATTAACAGAAACTCCATTTGAGAGAAAACCGAGCGATGTTTACGAAAAGCTAAGCGAACGCTTTGATGACAGCGAAATTATCGACATTGAATTTGAATTTTCAAGTACAATTATCAGCGATATCGAAGAATGGTTAGGTTCAGAAGCAGTAAGCGAACGCGGCACCCAATACATTGCAAAAGCCTCAATATTTGGCGGCAATCAATTGATAAACAAGATTTTGTCCTTCGGTTCAAGCATAAAAATTCTTTCCCCAACCACTCTGCGTGAAGAAGTTTTAATTGAATGCGGCAGAATATTAAAGATTTATCGATAAAAATTGCATCTAAATAAATTGCTGTTGCTAAAGTTTATCAAAACAGCATAAATATAAGAATTAAATTTTATTCCGGAAGCAAAAATGATTGCTTACAATGGCATTTTTACGATACTGACAAAGGTTTAATACTAAGTAGTGATAAATTGCACATTCAAAAGCGATAGATTTTTGTGGATAAAATGCGCTAAAAGCGCAGACTGTAGCAGCGCTACAGGCGAGCATTTTAGTTCGTTTTAGACCAAAATGATTTCGCCGACTATTTGCAATTTATCGCTACTTAGTATAATAACCTCGCAGCTTTGCTGCGGAACAAAATATTTGATTTTAAAAACGGGTCTGAGGCTTGCCCGAGGTTTAATACTTTATTTAATATTATTTACTCTTAAAATAATATATTTTTTTGATCATTGATACTTTTTTGACATAATCTCTTGTTTCTTTGAAAGGGATTTTTTCCAAATCTTTTTCCATCCAATTTAAAACATTGCCCTCGCCCGCATTGTATGCTGCAAGGACTATTTTTTCGTCGCCAAATTTACCGAATAAGTATTTCAGATAGTAGCTACCAAGCTCAATATTTACCCGTTCATCGAACAGCATTTTCTCGTCAAAATCATCATACCCTACATTAGCTGCCATATATTCTGCCGTACTAGGCAGTAGCTGCATTAGCCCGATTGCACCCCTGCTGCTCACAGCGTCTTTTTTATATTTACTTTCCGTCCAAATGACAGCGCGAATCAATTTATCATCAATTTCGTATCTTTTTGATGCCGAAATAATTATATCATTATATTTTATCGGAAAACCCATATGTAAAACCCAAAGAACCGTCAGTAATATCAATACTGCCGAAATGCATAAAAAACTAGTTATCCGCTTGCGCGTTTTCTTGAACGCTCTTTTTGATTTTTTCATAAAAATATTTTACTTTTCGATTTAGGTCTTCCTTTCCATAATTATTGTAAATTACTATATCAGACAGCTTTTTTCGTTCGTCGTCACTAAGCTGACTCTCAATCATTTTTTCTGCGATATTTCTGTCAATATTATCTCTCTCGATAATCCTTGCTATACGCATATCACGATTTGCTACAATCAAAATAGTAATATCACACAAGCTATGCATGCCAGACTCTATCAAAAGCGGCGCGACAATAAAAACAATATCTTTATCGATCAAACAAAGACGATTATAGATTTCGTCGATAATAATCGGAAACATACTGTTATTGAGCTTTTCTGAGAGGTTGTTATTAAATATATATTCACGGAGTTCCTTGCGCATAAGATTTCCACTATCGTCAAAAAAGTCGGGATATTCCTCCTTTAATTTAAGATATCCCTTCTGACCGCACACTGAAAGGTCGCGAGAAACTTTGTCCGCATCAATAATATATGCGCCCAAACTCTCTAATATTATACACGCTTCGGTTTTTCCTGCTCCGATGCCACCTGTAAGCCCGACAATATATTGTTTTTTCATATTTCTCTATTTCTTCCTAAAGTAAACAAACTACTGATTCCATTTTAATTTTATACCATACTAAAATTACTAAATAAATTTTTAGATAATCCGGCGAATTGTTGTTAATCATATTTACGCTTATACGTGAAAACAAATAATATATCAATACAATCATTATTTGCAATCAGACCAACGCTTACCAGAAGAAATATTCACTTCTAAAGGAACTTTTAAATTAATTGCACCCATCATGCTTTCTTTTAGAATTACCTTTATCTCTTCAAGCTCATCGTCATAGGCATCTATTATTAGTTCATCGTGAACCTGAAGTATTAGCCTTGATTTTTTTCCTTTTAGCGCATTGAATACATTTAGCATTGCAATTTTTACGATATCTGCAGCTGTACCTTGAAGAGGCATATTCATTGCCGCACGTTCTCCAAAGCTTCGCATATTGTAATTCGACGAAAAAAGCTCAGGAATTTTACGCTTTCTGCCAAGCAACGTTTCCGCATAACCGAATTTTTTTGCCGATTCAATCAACCCGTTAAGATATTGCTTGACTGACGAAAATTTTTCAAAATATGTTTCGATGTATTTTTTTGCCTGATAGCGTGATATTTTTAAATTTTTTGCCAGCCCGAAATCACTTATTCCGTAAATTATACCAAAATTGACAGCCTTCGCATCTCTGCGCATAGAGGACGTAACTTCGCTGATTTTTACCGAAAAAACCTCTGCCGCAGTAGATGAATGAATATCTTCGTTGTTTTTATAAGCTTTTATCAGTTTTTCATCACCAGAACAATGCGCAAGCAATCTCAATTCAATTTGCGAATAGTCTGCCGAAACCAACGTCCTGCTTTCTTGAGATACAAAAATCTCCCTTAACACCTTGCCCTCGTCATCTCTTATTGGAATATTTTGAAGATTAGGTTCGACACTTGAAAGTCTGCCCGTAGTTGTTAACATTTGTTTAAATTCAGTGTGCACCATATCAGCAAAGCCCGCGAGCTTTCTGATTCCGTCAATGTAGGTATTATTCAGTTTAAAATATGTTCTGTATTCCAAAACACAATCAATAATTTCATGGTCTCCTGTTACACTCTGGAGGATTTCAGCATTAGTAGAATAAGATTTTGATTTGACAGGATACGGTATTTGAAGTTTATTAAAAAGAATATCAACAAGCTGTTTTGGTGAATTAACATTGAACTCACAGCCGCTTATCTTATAAATCTTTTCGGTAAGATGTCTCATCTTTGCCGAAAAATCTTTACCTAATTCTTCTAGCCTCGCTATATCTACCTTGATACCTTCTTCTTCCATGCTAAAAAGTACTTCTATAAGAGGCAATTCAATATCGTAATACAATCCGCGCATGCCTTGATCATTTAGATCGTTTAGCAGTCTTTTATAAATAGTGTAAAATGCCGCCGCGCCGCCTTCTATATAGGAATAAGCTTCAATCAATTTTTTGGGTGATGAATAATCAATCGACATATCTACTAAATATTGCATCAATTTGACATCTTCAAAATTAACAAGGCAAATTCCCCTCTTTTTTAACAGCTTTTTTAGTCCTTTAACATCAAAAACTACTTTTTTTATGCTATTTCTTTCAAAAATATGTGCAAACAGATTAATCACTTCAAAAAAATCCATGCCATTTCCAAGCAAATCCGCCGTCAAAACAACTTCATAAGCCTGATTTTCATCAAAGGAAAAGTATATATTATCCTCATAAAAAAAAGACAAAGTATCAACATGACGCTTGAAAATTTGCATCAAATGCTCTTTACTTTCAATTTTTTCTGTAGTAATTTTGTTTTTAATAAGCACAGAAGAAGCAATGGATTTTTCACTCACTCCAAATAATTCATTCCGCTTTAAGAGTGAACGGAAGCCCAAAAAAGAAAAATTATTTCTCACATCCTCTGAAAAAGGGAAATCAAAAGTAAAGCTATTAAGTTCGCAATCAAGTTCCATTGCCGTTTCTATTGTTGCCAACCTTTTAGAAATATAGGCAGACTCCTTCCCGATTATCAATTTAGTTTTTAAGGAACCGGAAATACCTTCGATATTACTATAAATATTATCTATAGTATCGTAATCTCGAAGTAAATTTATGGCAGTTTTATCTCCGACCCCTGCGACACCCGGAATATTGTCGCTTGAATCACCGCATAACGCTTTATAATCGATTATCTGAGAGGGCTTTAGCCCTATTTCGTTTTCAAAATTGTTTTTATCAACAAGCAAAACTTCCGTAATGCCTCTTTTTGTCAGCATAACAGAAATATTATCGTCTACAAGCTGTAAACTATCCCTGTCTCCCGTAACAATTATGCTTTTTATTTCGCATTTTTTGACAATCGTACCGATAATATCGTCAACCTCAAAACCGGCTTGTTCAATGCAGCGTATATTCATAAGCTTAAGTAATTTTTTTAGCGGTGCAAGCTGGACAGCTAGTTCATCGGGCATTCCCTTTCGTGTCGCTTTATAAAAATCGCATTCCTTGTGTCTAAAGGTTGGCGCGGACATGTCAAAGGCAACGGCAAAATAATCTGGTTTATGCTCAGTAATGAGTTTAATAATCATGGTTGTAAAGCCATAAACGGCTTGGGACGGAGTACCATCCGAAGCCGTCAACGGCGGCAAAGCATAAAACGCTCGATTTATGAGACTATTGCCGTCAATAATAATTAATTTCTTCAAATTCATACTACACTGTAGTTTCTATCAAACCATAATTTTCATCGGTTCTGCGATAAAGAACATTGATATTGTTTGTTGCTTTATTCAGAAACACAAAGAAGTCATGTCCTACAAGTTCCATCTCCTCAATAGCATCGTCCATTGTCATTGGAGCAAGCTTATAGCTTTTATTTTTTACTATTTTTGCAGGCTTATCTGCGTTAACAGCATGGTCTTCTTTTTCGATATCTGTTAAATTTTTGATTTTAAACTTTTTGCTTTTTTCTGAAATTTTTTTATGGTGGCGAATAATTTGCTTTTCAAGCTTAGGAAGTGCAATATCAATGTTATCATACATATTATCGCCGGAAACTTCCGATCTTAAAACGCCGCTTTCAATCAAAATAGTAAGTTCTAATGTAAATAAATTCTCTTTTATCTGTTTGAATACTACTTTAATCTTTGTGTCGTTATCAAAAAACTTATCAAGCTTATCGATTTTTTTATCTACGATTTCTTTTAATTTACTGCTCGGACTATAATTTTTGCTTACATATTCAATAATCATATTCTTGTCCCCCAAAATTATTACTATATTTATTCTCAGATTTCAATCCATTTTGCTCTTTTTTATACGCTTATAGAAAGTAGTTTTAGGATTAATGCAAGCAATGTCCATATTTATCATCCATAATAAGCAAACAAATCAGCACAAACAGGATTGCCGATTGAGTAATTAAATTATAACATAAAATATCAAAAAAAGCAATGGTAACTTGAAAAAATTTTTTATTGATTGAATTACAATGATTTTTTCCTCTTCGATCACTTAAAATATGATAAAAATTTCGCATATGTAAAACTAACTTTAAAGTACAATTTAACAATAAAGGAAGCACAATAAAAATTATTATGTAAAATTTTGTAAACCTATTGAAATTATTGCAATTCTATGTTATATTTATACATAAGATTATAATAGGTTGTTTTATTATTATTGTATTTAAATTATAGTTATCGCATCAAAGACATAATAAAATAATAAATATAGGAACAGTAAATGACAGGTAAAAAGACTATCATAGAAAATTTTCATAAAGGCACTCTCTATGAAGCTTACAATTTCATGGGTTGCTGTTTTGACGGTGACAAAAATGAGGCGACATTCAGAGTATTTGCCCCTCACGCTTCCTTTGTAAGTGTTATTGGAGATTTTAACGGTTGGGATACCTCTGTTTCTCCCATGAAACGAATAAATAGCGACGGTATTTGGGAAATCTCTATAAATAATGTTAAGCTATTTGACGGCTATAAATTTTTTATTAGAAATAGAGATAAAGCATTTTTATATAAATCTGATCCTTATGCACTTCACAACGAAACGGAAGAACTTACAAATAGCAAGGTCTACGATATGCGCCTTTTAAAATGGGATGACGGTAAATATATGTCAGATAGAAAAAATCTCGATATTTACCGCTCGCCTGTAAATATTTACGAAATCCATATCGGATCATGGCGCAAAAATGAATATGGAGGCTACTATTCGTACCGCCGTTTTGCAGATGAAATCTGTACATATGTAAAAGAAATGGGTTATACACATATTGAACTTATTGGTATCGCCGAATATCCGTACGACTATTCGTGGGGCTATCAAGTTACGGGCTATTTTTCGCCTACCTCAAGATACGGAACACCCGCAGATTTTGCCTACCTTGTCAACAAATTACACAATAACGGCATAGGCGTAATTATCGACTGGGTGCCGGGACATTTTCCGAAGAATGAAAACGGTCTTTATGAATTTGACGGCAGGCCGCTCTATGAACCTTCCGATCCGCAAAAAAAGGAACACAAAAGTTGGGGAACAAGATGCTTTGATTACGCAAGACCGGAGGTACGTTCATTTTTGATATCAAACGCTATGATGTGGTTTGATGTTTATCATATTGACGGTTTGAGAGTAGATGCGGTTGCAAGTATCCTCTACCTTGATTATGACCGAAATAAAGGTGAATGGACCCCAAACATATATGGCGGCAACGGCAATTTAGAGGCTGTAGAATTTTTAAAACAGCTTAATACAGCTATTTTTCAAAAACACAATAATATTCTTATGATTGCAGAGGAATCCACTTCATGGGCAAATGTGACTAAACCCGTATATCTAAACGGACTTGGCTTCAATTTCAAATGGAATATGGGCTGGATGAACGATAATTTGTCCTATATCAATACAAATCCGTTCTTTAGAAGGCATGAGCATAATAAAATGACATTCTCAATGACATATGCTTTTTCAGAAAATTTTATCCTACCGATATCTCACGACGAAGTAGTTTACGGCAAACGTTCTCTCCTTAATAAAATGCCCGGTAATTACGGCGAAAAGTTTGCCGGTTTTAGAAACTTTTTGATGTCAATGTATTCGCATCCAGGCAAAAAACTGATGTTCATGGGTAGTGAATTAGCAAGTTTTGATGAGTGGGATGTATCAAAGCAGCTTTACTGGGAATACCTCAAATACCCTGCGCACATAGAAGCTTTCAATTTTGTTAAGGCGCTCAATAAAACTTATAAAAAATATTCCGCACTGTGGGAAGTGGACGATAGTTGGTCCGGATTTAAGTGGCTGGTAGTTGACGACAGAGATAATAGCATTTTTATATATGAAAGAATTGATCTAAAAGGAAACAAAATGCTATGCGTCTATAATTTCTCGTCTATGGATATCGATGACTATTCTTTTTATACCGAAGGTGGCAGTTATACCCAAGTGCTATATACCGATATTGACGGCTATTGTGCCGATAAAAAGATATATACAACAGAGCCTGAAACTAAAAAAAGCAACTCCAGACTCACATTAGACATAAAAGGTTTTTGCGGTATATATTTATATAAAAAAGCAGCAGCGAAAAGAACAAAAAAAACACCGACAATTAATTGACCTAAAAAAAACGAAGTTTTTCTTATAAATTTATGTACTTATCAATAAGAAAGCCAGTAAAGATATTTCCATTACTGCAAATACAATAAAATAACCATATAAACAGGAGGCCTAAAATATGAAAAAGAAAAAATGTATTGCAATGCTACTTGCCGGAGGTCAAGGCACACGCCTATCTGTTCTAACATCGGACTTAGCAAAACCTGCCGTGTCGTTTGGTTCAAAATACCGGATTATTGACTTTACCCTCTCCAATTGTTCTAATTCCGATATAGATACGGTTGGTGTTCTAACCCAATACCAACCCCTTATTCTCAACGAATACATAGCAGGCGGCGAACCATGGGATCTTGACCATACATGCGGAGGCACCTTTATTCTACCGCCATATCAAGCAAAAAAAGAAGCAGTGTGGTATAAAGGTACTGCAAATGCAATTTACCAAAATATTAGTTTTTTGGATAGGTTCAATTCTGACCATGTACTCATACTCTCAGGCGATCACATTTACAGAATGGATTATTCCTTAATGCTTGCCGCTCATATCGAAAAAGATGCCGACTGCACTATTGCGGTGATTGACGTTGACCTCAGTGAAGCGCATAGATTTGGTATTATGGACTACGATAAAAATAACAGGATTACCTCATTTGATGAAAAGCCAAGTGAACCAAAAAGCAATCACGCATCTATGGGAGTATATATTTTTAAAAAGGATATACTTGTAAAGGAGCTTATCGCAGACGAAGCCGACCAAAAGTCCTCCAATGATTTCGGCAAAAATGTTATACCAAAAATGCTTGCGCACGGAATGAGAATGTTTTCCTTTGAATTTAGTGGTTACTGGAAGGATGTCGGAACAGTCCGATCACTTTGGGAAGCCAATATGGACCTACTTGGCTCAAACCCAGCCCTAAACCTATATAAATCCAAAGTTTATTCAAGGAACAATCCGCTACCACCCCTTTATATAGGCGAAAACGGCAGTACTGTTAATTCTATTTGTACGGCCGGTTGCGAAATTTACGGTACAGTTATCAATTCGGTGCTTAGCGAGGGTGTAACTGTCGGCGAAGGAAGTATCGTAGAGGACAGTATTATTATGCGCGGCACCATTATCGGCAAAAATGTTAAGATAAAATCAACCATCATTGACGAACACGCAACAATTAATGATGATGTTATAATCGGCGATGAGCGATCTTGTCCAGATCGTATTGCGCTTATTGGACGAGGCATAACGATAGAGCAACATCAAAGAATTGAGTCGGGAAAAATTGTAGAAAAATAAAAGGGTATTAAATCTTTACCGGCGTACAAAAATGCCATTATTAGCAAGCATTTTTTCTCCTAGAATAAATAATGTCAGTAGATTTAAATTAATAAAAAGAGGTTAGCAGCTATGAAAAATGCAATGGGATTAATCTTTGGAAATATTCATGAAAAAGAAATACCCGAAATAACCGCCTATCGTACATTAGGCAGCGTACCGTTTGGCGGAAGATATAGACTTATAGATTTTGTACTGTCCAATATGGCAAATAGCGGTATAAGTAAGGTAGGCATAATTACCAAAAAAAACTACCAATCTCTTATGAGACATGTTGGCAGCGGTAAATGTTGGGATATGTCAAGAAAATCAGGTGGATTGCGAATGCTGCCTCCCTTTGGGGACAACAATGCGGGCGTTTACAGTTCTAGGTTTGAAGCCCTTCAGAATAACATCAATTATCTTGTCCAAGCTGATGAAGATTATGTTGTCATGAGTGACTGTGACACGGTTTGCAATTTTGACTTTGACGATGCCCTCTCCTTTCATATCCGTAAAAATGCCGACATAACTTTGATTTACCGTAAAAAAGATTTGGGGATTAGGGATGATAAGCTTCGCACAGTACTAAGTGTTAATGCAGACGGGATGATAACGTCCGCCGAGACAAGAGAACACCTTAGCGGCTTAAATAATGTCTATACTAATATGCTAATTGTTGGAAGAACTTTTCTTATTAACTATATGTCTCATTTGAATAAAAGCGAAGGGAAAAGTTTCACCGATGATGTTTTGATAAAATCAATATCAAAGGTCAACGTTTGTGCATATGAATTAAACGGTTATTTCGCAAGCATAGACAGTATTCCAAATTACTACAAACATTCTTTGGAATTGCTAAACAAAAAGAACCGCGATATGCTGTTCGATAATATGGGAGCAAAGATTTTTACCAAGGTTCACGATAGTCCGCCGTGCAAAATCGGATCTGGTGCAATCGTATCAAATTCTTTGATAGCAGACGGCTGCATAATTGAAGGCGAAGTTTGCAATTCTATTTTATTTAGAGGCGTAAAGGTGGCAAAAAACGCAAAAATCACCAATTCGATAATATTCCAAGATTGCATAATTGCACCAAATTCCATACTCAACTGCGTAATTGCCGATAAAAATTGTCGAATTTTGGAAGATAGAGTGCTAAGTGGGCATGAAACACACCCTTATTACATCTCTAAAAATATTACAATCTAAAATCGTCATTCATTTTTATGGAAAAAATATTTTATAAATACTCAAAGCAAACATAAAAAAGCTATAAGTTTTTAATCAACAAAGAGGTACTAAAATGGAAAATATTGATAAAAAAACAACGAAAAAATCGAACGAAAAAATCGATACTTTATCTTCATCTGCAACAAAATTGCCAAATAAAAACACTAAGACTGCAAAAAAATTTAATACCGATTCCAAGGAAGCCCCGGGGAATACATCCATCAATTCAAAAACCAAAAAACATGTGCTTTTTGTTTGTAGCGAGGCTCAACCTTTTGTTGGGACAGGCGGACTTAGTGATGTAATGGGATCACTCCCGCAAGCAATTAACGCAAAAAACAGCGGCGTAGAGGTGCGGGTTGTTCTGCCACTATATGATATGATGAATCAAGAATATAAACAAAAGCTAGAATTTATATGTAGCATCAATGTTCCGGTTGCTTGGCGAAACCAATATTGCGGATTGTTCAAGCTCTCTTATGAAGGTGTTACCTATTATTTTCTTGATAACGAGTATTATTTTAAAAGGCAAAACATTTACGGTTATTATGACGACGGCGAAAGATTCGCTTTTCTATCAAGAGCCGCATTAGAAATTATAGAAAAACTCGATTGGAGGATTGATATTCTGCACTGCCACGATTGGCATACCGCTCTTGTCCAAATCTATTACAAGCTGTTCTATCAATATAGATACGGTTACGAAGGTATTAAAACAATTTATACAATTCATAACATAGAATATCAAGGCAAATATGACTGCGCCATAATTGAAGATGTTTTGGGCATACCGCTTAATCAATGCGGTTCGATTGAATATGACGGCAATATCAATCTTATAAAGGGTGCGATCGATTATAGCGATATTGTTACAACTGTCAGCCCTACATATGCCACTGAATTATGCGACCCGTATTATGCATATGGTTTAGAAAAAATTATTCAAAAAAATAAGGATAAAATTTCGGGCATTTTAAATGGCATTGATATGAATGTAAACAATCCGGAGACATCTAAATCCTTATTCCAAAATTATAACGCAGATTCACTTCAAAAAAAGAGCATTAATAAAAATGAACTACAAAAAATGATTGGCTTACCCGTTTCAACCGACACACCGCTGATAGCTGTTGTATCAAGATTAGTACCCCATAAAGGTCTCGAACTGCTTAAACACTCGCTAAATAATCTTCTTAATCACGATATGCAACTTGTAGTTTTAGGCACAGGAATGCCCGCACTTGAAGAGTATTTTTCGCATATTCAAGTGGAATACAATACAAAGGTCAGCACAATCATTGCTTATAACAAGGATTTATCACAGAAAATTTACGCCGGTGCAGATATTTTTTTGATGCCATCCAAAAGCGAACCGTGCGGTCTTAGTCAAATGATTGCAATGCGTTACGGAACTATTCCCGTCGTTAGATCAACAGGCGGTCTAAAAGATACTGTTATTGACTATTCAGACAGTAACGGCAATGGCTTCGTTTTTCACGATTTCAATGTTTTCGAATTATCAAGAGCTATAGACAGAGCAATCGACTTGTTCAGAAACAATAAGACAGAATGGACAAAGCTTATCAAAAAAGCTATGAGCATGGATTATTCTTGGGCAAAAAGTGCTGAAGATTATATCAAATTATATATATAAAGGGCAGAATAATGACATTACAAGAAGCAAAACACCAAATAAACAATAAATTAAGCAAGTACTTTAACACAAAGCATAACAAATCGACTCCTATTCAGATTTATAAGGCACTTTGTCTCGTACTTAGAGATATACTCATAAAGCGCAGAGAGAACAAAAACCGAATTGCCAAGGAAAAAAGCAAGAAGCGTATCTATTATCTTTGCATGGAGTTTTTATTAGGCAGGTCATTAAAAAATAACCTAATAAATATGTCCTTGGAATCTGTTTTCTCTGAGGCATTGAAGGAATACGGCTTTGATATTAACGATATTTATGAGTTAGAATCCGATCCGGGACTCGGTAACGGCGGTTTAGGGCGCCTTGCAGCATGCTATCTCGACAGTCTTGCCACCTTAGACTACCCTGCCACAGGCTTTACTTTACGCTATGAATACGGCTTGTTCCGCCAAAAAATTGTGGATAATACACAGGCCGAGTTGCCTGATTTTTGGTTAGACTCCGGCGATGTCTGGATGATGCAACGCAGTGAGCAAATTTTTTATATTAATATGGGCGGACATGTTCGCGAAAATTGGAACAACGGGAAACTTGAAATCGAATATATCGATTCTACTACCTTCGAAGCTGTTCCCTACGATATAATGATTAGCGGTGCAATCAATGAAGGGGTTGCTCTTCTTAGACTTTGGAGGGCTACCGCCAACGCAAAATTTGACATGAATTCTTTTTCACGCGGCGATTACGATACCGCAACAAGAGCGACTGCAGCAGCCGAACTAATAACTAAGGTCTTATATCCTACCGATAGCCACATTCAAGGTAAGCAGCTTCGCCTTAGTCAACAGTATTTTTTGGTTAGTGCGAGCCTTCAAAATATTATTAATAACCACATTAATAATTTTGGCACCCTTGACAATTTTGAAAAAAAAGCGGCAATTCATATCAACGATACGCATCCTGCCTTAGCAATTCCTGAAATGATGCGCCTTCTTCTTGACGTTTACGGTTATTCATGGGATGATGCGTGGAAAAAAACGGTAGCATCTATGGCTTATACCAACCATACGGTTCTTAGCGAGGCACTGGAAACATGGGATATCGAACTGGTTAAAGGCCTATTGCCACGTATCTACATGATAATAGAAGAAATCAATCGCCGCTTTACAAAAACATTAGAAGAAACAGGCAATCAATCAATGCTACCAAACACCTCAATATTATGGCATAACCGCGTAAAAATGGCCAATCTCTGCATTATTGGCTGTCATAGTATAAACGGCGTTTCAAAACTTCACAGCGAAATAATAAAGGACAGTATTTTCAAGGATTTTTACTGCCTTTATCCCAAACGCTTTACTAATGTAACTAACGGTATAGCTCATAGAAGATGGCTAAATGGCGCAAACCCGCGTTTGTCCGGCTTTATAACAGAACTAATCGGAAACAATTTTTATGTTGATGCCTCAAATCTCAGCAAACTTACAAATTACGTTGGAAATAACGGAGTTTTGGACGCACTTGCTAAGATAAAGCAGGAAAATAAAAACGATTTTGCAAGTTATATGCAAAAGAATTCGGATGTAATAATTAATCCCAATTCTCGTTTTGATTTACAGGTCAAGCGTATACACGAATATAAGCGCCAGCTTCTTAATGTCCTAAAAATAATTCACCTATATTTGGGAATTTGCGACTCGCCTAACTTAAATTTTACGCCGCAGACTTTTATTTTTGGCGGAAAAACTGCCGAGAGCTACTATCACGCTAAACGCATTATTAACCTTATCAACAATCTTTCGGACGAAATAAAAGATGATAAGCGAACTCGCGATAAACTTGCGGTAGTATTCTTGGAAAACTATAACGTAACTTTAGCCGAGCGAATCATTCCTGCCGCAGAAATAAGCGAACAAATAAGTCTTGCAGGCAAGGAAGCAAGCGGCACTTCAAACATGAAGTTTATGTTAAATGGCGCACTGACGTTAGGAACTGTTGACGGAGCAAACGTAGAAATATTAGAAAAAGTCGGTGCTGAAAATATGTTCACATTTGGAATACGTTCCGAGGATGTTGCCGTAGAATGGTCAAGAGGTTATTCCGCAAGCAGCCTATACTCATCTGATAAATATATAAAGCGGATTATCGACAAACTGCGAGACGGTATAGGCGGAACTAGTTTTAGTGATATTGCAACCTATCTTACCGTAGGGATTGGAGGTGTCGCCGACCCTTACATGTGTTTAAGAGATTTTAAAGATTATCTTCGAGCCCACAACTACGCCGACCAAACATATAAAGATGCCAGAAAATGGAACGATATGTCTCTTATAAACATTGCTAAGGCCGGCTTTTTTTCTGCCGATCGCAGTATTGAAGAATATGCAAAATCAATTTGGAATCTTGAAAAATATCATAAATAGCTTCTTAAGGATGAAAAATGGTAAAATTTGAGCATTTCTCCTATCTTGAAAAATACAAAATTCCGGTCGGCGGATTACAATTGGGCTCTCCCCTTATTTTGCGAATTACCTCTAATGTAAAGTTAGAATCGATAATCCTAATTTTGACAAAAGACAGCGAAACGCCCATACGTTATTCTATGAACGAAATTTGCACAAATAACAAGGATCTGACTTTTGAAGTAACAGTACAAATAACTAGCGTCGGATTATATTTTTATCACTTTGAAATTCAAACTGAAGATGGTTTAATAATACATTTGGGCAGAGATGAATTTTTCGGTGCACGGCAAGAAAGTTTTGACGACTGGCACCTTATTGTTTTCTATAAGTCAACCTTTTCAAAGAGTCCCATCAGCGGCGGAATTATTTATCAGATTATGACAGATCGTTTTTGTCATGCAGACAAACCGATTAGGACAAAAAATTATGCGGTTTATCGCAATGATTGGCAAGGTGTTCCATTTTTCGGCGAAGGCGGCACACCTATAACAAACACAGATTTTTTTGGCGGTAATCTTAAAGGCATAATCTCAAAATTAAAATATCTTTCCGAATTAAACATAACTGCCATTTATCTTAATCCGATTTTTGAAGCACATAGCAATCATAAATACGATACGGGCAATTATCTAAAAATTGATCCCGATTTCGGGACGGAAGAAGATTTTAAAGAGTTAATAAACCGTGCAAAAGAGTATAATATAGGTATTATTCTTGACGGAGTATTCAGCCATACGGGTGACGATAGCATCTACTTTAACAAATATGCCAATTACGACAGCCTTGGCGCATATGAATCGAAGAACAGCCCCTATTATGAATGGTATAGTTTTAACGAATTCCCCGATAAATACGCTTGTTGGTGGGGCATTGATACCCTCCCAAACGTAAACGAAAACAATAAGCATTATACCGAATTTATTTGCGGACAAGAAGGTGTACTTCGTCACTGGACAAAAAAAGGCGTCATCGGATGGCGTTTGGATGTTGCTGACGAGCTACCCGATGAGTTTTTGGAGAATATTTATCGTGCAGTCAAAAAAGAAAACCCAAATTCAATAATAATAGGCGAGGTTTGGGAAAATGCTGCAACAAAAATATCTTACGGAAAAAGGCGACGTTATTTTTTGGGCGGTCAATTAGACAGCGTTACAAATTATCCGTTAAAGGAAGCAATAATCAAATTCATAAAAGGATGCGGCTCTAATGAACTACGCTCCGTTATTTTAGGAAATTTGTCAACCTACCCTACCCATGCTCTAAATAATGCGATGAATATTTTGAGTACGCATGATACGATTAGGATCAGCACAGTTTTTGGTAAATATCAAGACATTTCAACAAGAGAATCTCGTGCAACGGCTAAAAATATTCAAAAGGACGAATCAAATAAGAAGCTAATGCTTGCCGCCGTTTTACAGTTCACGCTACCCGGCGTACCCTGCATTTATTATGGCGATGAAATTGGATTGGAAGGCTTTGAAGATCCATTCAACCGCAAATGCTATCCTTGGAATAAGGAAGATGCAATACTTCTCGCTTTTTACAAAACTCTCGGAAAAATCCGCACGGTTAACAATGATGTTTTCGCCGATGGCAAAATAGAGATCCTTACTAAAGAAAATGAGATTTTTGCTTTCAAGCGATTTAATAACAAAAAAGAAATAATCATTATCGTCAACCCATCCAATAATAATTATTTCTTTGATATTACTGATGATTATGCGGATTTGCTTAGTGAAGAGCCTTTTTGCGGTAACGTACCGCCGCAAACCGCCGTTATACTGGAAATCGTTATTTATAATACAGCAGTTCCTCAATAACCCCGCCGCCAAGACATCTATTTCCGTCATAAAGCACAACAAATTGCCCGTGAGTTACGGCACGTTGCCGTTCTGCAAAGTCTATTTTGTAGCCTCTTGGAATCCTCCGTACCGTTACACGCTGCTCAGGTTGTCTATAACGGAATTTTGCATAGCATGAAAACTCCTCTCTATTTTCTATACTGCCTATAAAATTGAGGCCGTAAGTAATTAATCCGTCCGAAAAAAGCTCTTCACCCTCACCGCATGAAACGATTAAGCGATTAGTATTCATGTCTTTGTCAATTACATACCACCTCTCGTCAGTATAGCCTTTTTGTCCGCCTATTCCAAGCCCTTTACGTTGTCCCAAGGTATGGTACATAAGTCCTTGATGAGTGCCTAATATATTCCCTTCGGTATCGACAATATCGCCTTGCCTTGCAGGAAGGTACTGGGATAGAAAATTTCTAAAATTCCGTTCACCTATAAAGCATACGCCCGTAGAATCTTTTTTGTCGGAGGTCACAAAGCCGTTTGATTTAGCGATTTGCCTAACTTCTCCCTTATCTAAATGCGATAACGGAAAAATTACATTAGAGAGTTGATTACTTGAAACTTGATTAAGAAAATAAGTCTGATCTTTTGCTTGATCCTTCGCCTTAATAAGCCATGCTTCATCACCACGAATATCATCGAAACTGTTCTTTAAATTTCCATGCTTTTTAGACAATAAGCTACTAATTCGGTTTGCCACCCCACAATAATGGCCTGTTGCAACATAGTCTGCTCCAAGTAATTTAGAGTATTCGGCAAACTTACCAAACTTGATTTCGCGGTTGCATAGAACATCCGGATTTGGAGTTCTTCCCTTTGTATATTCGTCAAGAAAATAAGAAAAAACCCGCTCCCTATATTCATCGGAAAAATCAACCGAATAGCAAGGAATTTTGAGCTTTCCGCAAATATTTTGAACATCAGCCCAATCTCCCTCTGAGGTGCATGCTCCATCCTTTTCCTGCCAATTATTCATAAAAAGTCCTATGACATCAAAGCCATGCTCAATCAAAAGCAACGCCGCAACCGAGGAGTCCACCCCTCCACTCATTCCTATAACAACCTTTTCTTTCTTCATCTTATTGATTAACACATATAAAAATTGTTTCGATCAGTAGCAATTAATTAAATTATTGCCAAAAACTTAAGGATTTCATTTACTTAAAAATTAGTTATCATTAATACCTATAGAGCTATTTCCATTGAGAGTCATGTCGGCAATATTTTTTCTCGCTATCAAGCTATAGTATCCGCGCGAAGCTACCATTGCCGCATTATCAGTGCAAAGAACAGGCGGCGGAATAAATAATTCTATACCTTTTATCCCGCACATACTTATTGTTTTTTCTCTTAAATAAGAATTTGCAGCAACCCCACCAGCTAAAACAATTTTATTATAACAATGATCAGCAGCTACCTTCATTAATGTTTCAACCAATATATCAACGGAGTTTTTCGAAAATGAAGCGCATATGTCGGCAATAGGCAATTCCTCTCCTTTTTGCTTTAAATTATGAACATAATTGATAACAGCAGTTTTTATTCCGGAATAGCTCAAACTATAATCCTTATTTACCTTTTTATCGGTCTTAAAAAAATTTATTCGCGCATTGCCTTCTTTAGCTAGTCTATCGACATTAGGTCCGCCGGGATAAGGAAGTCCCAAAATCCTGGCAACCTTGTCGAAGGCCTCGCCGATTGCATCATCCTTCGTCGAACCTGCTACCGTATAATCATTATAGCTCTTAACTTCGACAATAGCTGTATGTCCGCCGCTTGCGACAAGCGCAAGAAAGGGCGGATCAAGTTCGCCAAATTCCAGATAATTTGCACAGATATGCGCCTGAATATGATTAACTTTAATAAGTGGAATATTAAGGCTTAGACTCAAAGCTTTTGCTGTGGAAACACCTACAAGCAACGCGCCGATAAGCCCCGCCCCGTAAGTAACAGCTATAGCGTCAATATCCTTTAGCTCTAAGTTCGCATTTATTAAAGCGTTATCTATAACTCCGTTTATGGCAAGCGTGTGATTTCTTGATGCGACCTCAGGCACTACTCCGCCAAACCTTTGGTGAATTGGAATTTGTGTAGAAATAATGTTCGAGAGTATATATCTGCCATCCTCAACTACGGAAGCGGCTGTTTCGTCGCAAGAGGTTTCAATACCCAAAATACGTATTTTTCGTTGCTTTGCAATCACACCGTCTATCTTCTGTTTTATTATTTTATTATACATAAATCTAACTCACAAGCATTATAGCATAACTTAAGCGATTTTACAATTGATAGTAAGGCGAAGAGTTCATTTTTTACTTCCCAACATTGCCTCAAATCAAAATTTATTATAGATAAATCGTGTTTTTAGTTAATAACAATTCAAATATTAATCAAAAGTTAAAAAATAAATGGTACTAAATCTAGGGCACGCATTGGATTCACTTTCAAAATCTTCAATTTTGAAAAGCCAAAGCTTTGCTGCGGAATATTAAATCTTTGTCATGCCGGAAAAAATGCAATTGCCAGCAAGCATTTTTGCTCCCGGATTAAGAATCCACCAGCTAAGCTGGTGGATTTTCTTGTGCGGGCATAGCCCTATTAGATTGGCAGCCCCTTAAGGGGCATGTTGATTCCGACACTTGCAATACCGTTACTTCTTGTTGAACGGATCCATGTATTCCTTGATACTTATTTGGTCTGTTATCATATCTTCTTTTTCTTGGTTGCGGATATACTCTGCTATCGCTTTCTCATTCCTGCCTACATTGCTACATAGAATCCCCTGCACCAGAAATGTCTCTGACCGTACTTATACTTTAGATTTGCATGGCGTTCAAACAGAATGAGCGCACTCTTGCCCTTTAGGAATCCTACGAAACTTGACACTGATAGTTTCGGCGGTATTTCTACATACATGTGTATGTGATCGGGGCAAGCATGCGCTTCTATAATCGTTACCCCTTCCATTTACACAACTCTCGCAGTATCTTGCCTAAATCTGCTTTTAGTTTTCCGTATATTTCTTTTCTTCTGAATTTTGGTGCAAATACTATGTGGTACTTGCAGTTCCATTTTGTATGTGCTAGACTGTTATTATCCATTTTGGATTGCCCTCCTTTGCTTTAGTTGCTGGTGTCGGAACCATAACTTATTTTAGCAAAGGAGGGCCTTTTTGTCATTATGGAACGCTAAAGCTCTTTCTGGTACCACTAGCATAGCTAGTGGTTTAGGATACAAAATAAAATACAATCTTTAAGGTGGAATTGAACCCTAAAGATTGTAAAAAGGAAGGAGATAGCGATTTATTGTTCTTGCTTATTTTTTTCCTTGTAGGCAAGTAAAGCTTTTGTTAGCTGATCCGGACAAGAAGTGCTGCCTCTGCACGGAATGCCTTTAAGGGTAGAAATCAGGTAGTCAATATTTTGACCAAGCGCAAGTCTGGCTATTCCTTGAAGGTTACCAGAACACCCATTAATAAATTTCAAAAAAACAAGCTTATTATCTTTTATCTCAAAGATAATTTGTTTGCTACAGGTTCCGTTTGTTCTAAAAGTTTCCATAGTTTCCTCCGAGTGTTTATTCAACAAGCTGTTCATAAAGAACAGTATAAATTTTTGCGGCTTTGTTTTTCCAATTTTCGGCTGTTTGCTTTGCGGTTTCCTTGTTTGCAACAATAAATTTCATTTCAAGAGCAGTTTGCATGGGATCCATAATCTTTAATTGAACCGTATAAGAGCCGTCAGAATTCTTTTTATAATTCGCGCAATATTCCTGCCGTCTACGGAAATGCATTCTGTTTTCCTTAACATAATCAGTAATATCTGCGCGGATACTTGATGGAATTTGCGAATAAAACAAAGCTAAACACATTCGCCCGTCCGGGGTAATGTTATAATAGCTCACGTTTTCACGTTTCGTATTATGCAGAAGCCCGTTCTCAAGTAATTGGTTCATTGTTTGTATGCATTCCATATAACCAATCCAACTATTGTGGTAATAACAAATCTCTAGAATAATGCTGTCAGAAAGCGGAACATCCATTTTGTCGAGAAAAAATAAAAGTATAAGTTTATTGATTTTCGACTCAGTATCCAAATCTTTTTTATTCCCCCATACATGCTTCCAGTTAATTATAACACAAAAACAATAAAAAAGCAATATATATTTAATTTTATATTAGAATTATATTTTACCTTAAAAATGAAGTAGATTTTATTATTGCTAAAATTATTATTTTATTGTATACTAGATATATTCAGCAGTTAAGTGGTGCAAGAGCCTTTCTTTTGTTTTAAAATTGCGATTTTGTCAAGAATTAAAATATCGTTTCGCATCTTTACAATTCGCGGACAAGCTACCAAAATAATTGATTTTATGAATAGCGGGAGAGAAAAAATGCTTAACTTTATAGTCAATCCCAAAAGCGGCGGCGGCCTTGGGAATAAGAATCTAAAAAAAATAACAAAGTATTGTAATAAAAATAATATTATTTACACCGTTCACATGACTAGCGAAAAGGGTCATGCAACCCGAATCGCTAAGGCACTTGTGGATAATAAATCTTCTACAATAGTAGCTGTCGGCGGAGACGGCACCTTCCACGAAGTGCTTAATGGGATAAATTCTTTCGAAAAAACAACCTTAGGATTTATTGCCAACGGACGCGGAAATGACTTTGCACGTGCCGCTAATTTATCTACAAATCCAATTATTGCATTAAAGCATATTATTCGCGGAGAAATAGCTTATGTTGATTACATTGATGTTTCGGGCGTAAAATGCCTTAATGCGGCAGGTACCGGTCTTGACATTAGCGTACTTGAAAGGACAGATGCAGATTCCGGAAAACTTAGCTATCTTAAATCACTAATCTATTGTTTAAAGCACTTCGAACCATACAAAATTGAATATACTAAAGAAGGTCAAGTTTTTAGCACGGAATGTATTATAATCGGAGTATGTAACGGAAGAGCGATCGGAAATAATATTAGAATATCCCCTGCCTCACGCATTAATGACGGACGAATGAATATAGTGATAATGAATATGCCAAAGGACGGTAAGATTTTTAGATTATTACCTAAATTTACAAAAGGAAAGCATTTGGAAATGCCTGTAACAAATCATTTTCTTTGCGAAGAAATAGATATTAAGGTTTTGAACGGACAACCGATACAACTAGATGGCGAAATTTATCACGATTTACCCTTTAATTGCAAAATAGTAAAAGGCGGAGTAAAAACCTTTACAACTTTCAGATAAACAATAAATTAAGAATTCTTCATATTCAACCCAAATAGAAAACTTGATTGTTAAAAATGATAACTCTTCAAATTGAATATGACTTAAAGTTTGTTATCATCTTTAAACAAAAACGGAGATATTATGCGGCTAGATAAATTTTTGAAGGTGTCGCGGATTTTAAAAAGACGGACTACGGCAAATGCAGCTTGCGAGGCGCAAAAAGTTGCCGTAAACGGCAAACCGGCTAAACCGGGATATCAATTAAAAATCGGCGACAAAGTGTCGGTAGGATTCGGTAGCGGAGAATTAAATTTTGTAGTAAAAAGCCTGACCGAAACTGTAAAAAAAGAGGATGCCTCCAAATTATATGAAATTATCGGAGAAAAAAACTAGCGCAATTATTTTGTGCGCAGGCAAAGGCTCTAGAACCGGGCTTCTATATAATAAAATTTTTTATATGTTCGGCAAAAAAACGGTACTGGAAATGACGCTGGATAATTTTTTTGATTCTTCGGTCACCGACATTACCATTGTCTCATCCCCTTTAGACGAAATAAAAATCCGCAAAATCATAACAGGTAAGTATAACGTTAAAATATGCTACGGCGGAAAAACAAGAACCGAAAGCGTTAGAAACGGATTAAACTTTATAGATAAATGCGACATAGTTATAATCCATGACGGCGCAAGACCGTACGTCAAACCTAACCTAATAGACAAATGCATAAAGAGCGCAATGGATTATGGCAGCGGAATCGCAGCCGTAAAGTCCATTGATACTTTAAAAAAAGTTGACTGCGGTAAAGTAATATCTAATATTGACCGCGAAACCGCCTATTGCATACAAACTCCGCAAGCCTTTGATTACGAAAGAATTTTAATAGCCTATAATAAAACCACTCAAAACGCAACCGATGACTCCGAAATTTATTCAGAGCTAGGATATACGCCAATAATAGTTGAAGGTAGCTACGATAACATAAAAATAACTTCACCAAGCGACCTGTTCGGAATACATGGCAATAGTTTAAAAATAGGAACAGGCTTTGACGTACATGAAACGCGCGAAGGACGTGCATTAATCCTCGGCGGTGAAAACATTCCTCACACCATTGGATTGGACGGACATAGTGACGCCGATGTACTGATTCACGCTATTATGGATGCATTGCTTTCCGCCGCCAATCTCCCCGATATAGGCGTTCTGTTTCCAAACACAGACCCAAAATATAAGGACATCAGCAGCATTAAGCTACTAAAAAATGTAAAATCACTGCTAGACCAAAAAGGTATAAATGTGTGCAATCTATCCTCTGTAATAATTGCCGAGAAGCCAAAACTAAATCCTTTTATAGATAAAATGAAAAACAACATAGCTGCCGCTTTAGATATGAATGCGGCGTTAATAAATATTTCAGCAACAACCGCCGAAACATTAGGAATGATAGGAGAAGAAAAAGGCATTGCCGCAAGTGCGGTATGCCTTTTAGATATTTTGGTTCTATAATAAATGTTGGGGTATAGATAAAAAAAGAGAGCATAAAAGTTCTCGACTTAGTATAATTGAGTTACCACACTTAATCAGCTAAGGAGAAAAATATGCTCTATAAAGATTTTAGAACAAAACTTCTAGGATTGAAAGGAATAATCATAAGTTCGATTGAAGAAGATGAATTTCTATTAACCATTCAAGCAGAAACAATCGCTGCTCCTCAAAAGTGTCCCTGCTGCGGCAAAGCTACAAAGTACGTTTACGACTATCGGAATCAAAACATTAAAGATTTGCGAGTACGCAGCAAACCGGTTGTTATTGTGCTTAGAAAGCGGCGATATGTTTGTAAGGAATGCGGCAAGCGTTTTTTAGAAAAGTACGACTTTCTGCCGAAGTACCATAGAATGACTCAAAGAGTTTATAAAAGTATACTTCATTCTATGCGACAAAGCTACTCCATGAAGTCCATAGCTAAAGAATACAATGTTTCCTCTTCTACCGTTTCAAGAATGTTCGACATTGTTAACTATAACCTGTACAAGCTGCCTGCCGTTTTAGCTTTTGACGAGTTTAAGGGTAATTCCGGCGGAGAAAAATACCACGCAATTCTTACAGACCCGCATAAGAAAAAGGTGCTTTGAAATCCTGCCGACACGCGAACAAAGCTACTTTTTTGACTATTTCAGAGCACAAAAGGACAAAAATAACGTCAAATTCGTAGTTATAGATATGTGGCAACCATATTACAACGTAGCAAAAACATTCTTCCCTGACGCTAAAATTATTGTGGACAAGTATCATTATGTAAGGCAGGTTTACCGGGCTTTAGACAGGGTTAGAAAGCGCGTACAAAAGCGATTTATGCAAGAACGAATATACTTCAAACGCTCTAAGACGCTGTTGTTCGCAAGTTACGGCAAGCTTTCGGAAGAAGATCAACAGGCGGTAATGCTATCGCAGCACGACGACCTACATACGGCATGGCAGCTGAAAGAATTGTTTATAGAATTTAGAAGATGTACGGACTCTACAGATGGAAGAAAGGTGTTAAAAGAATGGATTCTGACAGCTCAGGAAAGCGGATTAACTGAGTTTTTAAAGAAGCGACGACGGCATTTCTTAACTGGTTTAACGAGATACTTAATTCCTTAGATTACCCATACACGAACGGTTTTACAGAAGGCACAAATAATCGGATTAAGGTAATAAATGGTATTAAACCCCAGGGCAAGCCCTGGATCCGCTTTTCAAAATCGAATATTTTGAAAAGTGGGTTCAAAGCTTTGCTGCGAGGTATTAAACCTTTGTCGGCGTCGCAAAAATGCCCTTGCAAGCCGGGCATTTTTGCTCCTGGAATAAAACGTAACGCCTACGGCTACCGCAACTTTCATCTCTTTCGCAACCGCATACTTCACTGTTGCGCCTAATCCGCTCGACGATTAAGAATCCACCAGCTAAGCTGGTGGATTTTCTTGTGCGGGCATAGCCCTATTAGATTGGCAGCCCCTTAAGGGACATGTTGATTCCGACACTTGCAATACCGTTACTTCTTGTTGAACGGATCCATGTATTCCTTGATACTTATTTGGTCTGTTATCATATCTTCTTTTTCTTGGTTGCGGATATACTCTGCTATCGCTTTCTCATTCCTGCCTACATTGCTACATAGAATCCCCTGCACCAGAAATGTCTCTGACCGTACTTATACTTTAGATTTGCATGGCGTTCAAACAGAATGAGCGCACTCTTGCCCTTTAGGAATCCTACGAAACTTGACACTGATAGTTTCGGCGGTATTTCTACATACATGTGTATGTGATCGGGGCAAGCATGCGCTTCTATAATCGTTACCCCTTCCATTGACACAACTCTCGCAGTATCTTGCCTAAATCTGCTTTTAGTTTTCCGTATATTTCTTTTCTTCTGAATTTTGGTGCAAATACTATGTGGTACTTGCAGTTCCATTTTGTATGTGCTAGACTGTTATTATCCATTTTGGATTGCCCTCCTTTGCTTTAGTTGCTGGTGTCGGAACCATAACTTATTTTAGCAAAGGAGGGCCTTTTTGTCATTATGGAACGCTAAAGCTCTTTCTGGTACCACTAGCATAGCTAGTGGTTTAGGACTCTAAAAAATTTTTCCATTCAGGGTACCCTGAATGGAAAAACACAACAACTTATATTAATTCTTTTGTACTAACCTATACCCCAACATTTGACATTGAAGCTTTTATCTATACTTTTTGGGGCTGTTCAAATTGAGGTTGTCCCCTTAGGCATATATCAGCTAAGCTTTTCGGAAACTTCCTTTTTTGCCTTTGTAATAAAGTCAACCACACTCATTGTGCCGATGTCGCCTTCCTTAAAGCTGCGAACAGATACAACTCCGTTTTCGACCTCTTTATCTCCGATAATAAGCATATAAGGTATTTTTTCCATTTGAGCTTCCCTTATTTTATAGCCGATTTTTTCGTTACGATTATCCACTTCACATCTTATACCACTCAAAAATAATTCTTCTTTCAGTCGCAGCGCAGCCTCAGCTGTACGGTCCGTCAATGATAATACTCTTGCCTGAATAGGACTCATCCACAAAGGTAATACGCCGGCATATTTTTCTATGAGCATTGCCATAACTCTTTCATAACACCCGAAGGCACTTCGATGAATGATGTAAGGATTTTTCTTTTCGCCACTTGCGCTAACGTACCACATATCGAATTTTTGGGACATGAACATATCTATTTGGATTGTCATTAACGTATCCTCTTTGCCGAAAACATTGAGGATTTGAATATCAAGCTTAGGTCCGTAAAAAGCAGCTTCTCCGATAGCGTCAACATATTGGACATTCATTCCGTCGAGTATTTTTCGCATAAGCCCTTCTGCCTCATCCCAAACGGCAGCATTTCCGATATACTTTTCAGTGTTATTAGGATCCCATCTGGAAAATCTAAAGAAAACCTCCTTGTCCAGTCCTAAATTCTTTAGGAAGAAAAGTGATAACTCAAAACATTCCTTGAAGGTATTTTCAATCTGCTCCGGAGTACAAATAAGGTGACCGTCACTTAGGTGAAATTCTCTTACTCTTATAAGACCATGCAATTCGCCGCTTGATTCTTTTCTGAATAAATCTGCAGTTTCACTATACCTTACCGGCAAATCTCTATAGCTCTTTAAACCATTTTTGTAAATCATGTATTGATAAGGGCATGTCATAGGTCTAAGCGCATAGGCATCATCTTCTTTTTCACCAAATGGAATAACAAACATCTTGTCGCGATAATGCTCCCAATGTCCGCTGATTTTATACAAATCGCTCTTTGCCATTGAAGGGGTTTTTGTGATTTGATAGCCGCGTTTTTCTTCTTCATCCTCTACGAAACGCTGGAGTATCTGGAAAAGCTTCGCACCTTTTGGCATAAGTAAAGGTAAGCCTTGCCCAATTTTCTCATCGCTCATAAAATAACCGAGTTCTTTTCCAAGCTTATTGTGGTCGCGCTTTTTTGCGTCCTCAATCTGTTCAAGATATTCTGTAAGATCAGATTTTTTCTCAAATGAGGTACCGTATATGCGTGTAAGCATTTTATTCTTTTCATCACCCTTCCAATATGCACCCGCCATTTGTGTTAGTTTGATGTATTTTACCCGTCCTGTACTAATTAGGTGCGGACCTTTACATAGGTCATAAAAATTTCCTTGATTATATATAGTTATGGTTTCGCCTTTCGGTAAATCCTGAATTAATTCAACCTTATATGATTCACCATAGCCACGCATTTGTGTAAGGGCTTGCCTAGACGAAACAATCTTTCTACTAATAGGAAAATCTGCCTTGATTATGCTGTTCATCTCTTTTTCGATAAGCGCAAAATCGTCAGGGGTAATTGGCGCGGAAAAATCAAAATCATAATAAAAACCGTTGCGGGTATTAGGTCCTATCGCGAGTTTAACATCCGGATAGATGTTCTTTATTGCATGCGCCAATATATGCGCGCTCGTGTGCCTGTAAACCCCTCTGCCCTCTTCGTCAGCAAAGGTAAGTACCTGAAGTTTGCAGTCCTCATATAAAACAGTATTAAGGTCAACAAGTTCATCATTAACCTTAGCACAAAGTGCAGATCTAGCCAATCCTTCGCTAATTCTTGTTGCGATTTCAACGACTTTTAGACCGCTTTCGACTTCAATTATCTGTCTATTTAACAATTCGATTTTCATTAGATCCTCCGAATAAAGATTTTATATTTTTAGTAAAAAAAATCGCCCTCAAAAAACTATCAAGGGCGAAAAATAATCCGCGGTTCCACCTTAAATTCGCTTATATAAAAATAAATAAGCCTCTTTCTCTTGAAATACGTCAAGCCGCTCTCCTATATCGGTGGTTTCAATATTTTAGCCATAATGCGCCTTCTCAGCAACGGCACTCTCTGTAAAATTAACTAAAATCTACTTGTCCGACAATTATCGAAGAATCATTTTTCTGTCAAAACTGAAAAAAAAGTTAAATGTTCTTAGAAGTATTTTTTACAACTGTCCGTAATTATAATACTAAAAAACAATTAAGTCAACAAATATTTCGAATTTTTCAAAGCTTGATTAGTTATTCTTTGTCTCATTGCTTAATTCAAAGATATTTCCGATAAAATTTAAAGAATAATTTACTTACTTGCAATTAAAATCTTGATAATATTTTTGGTTATACGATTTTTATCATGTTAATTCTCCGACATTAAAGCCTCTGCAAATTCTTTACTGTCAAATTCTATCAAATCGTCGATTTTTTCACCTACTCCGACATAAGTAACAGGTATGCTGTAATCGCCGGCGATCCGTAATACTACGCCGCCTCTTGCCGTACCGTCAAGTTTAGTAAGTATTATTCCGTCAAGCTCAACTGTCTCGTCAAATATCTCAATTTGAGATAACGCATTTTGACCGGTTGTCGCATCCAAAACAATGTAGTTAAGATAGTCGGCTTCGGGCATTTCACGACTAACAATTTTTGTTATTTTCTTTAATTCTTCCATAAGATTTTTCTTGTTTTGTAATCGTCCTGCCGTATCGATTAATAAAACATCTGTCTTATGATTCTTTGCACTCATAATGGCGTCGTAAACAACTGCTCCCGGATTTGCGCCCTCGGCATGCTTTATAATTCTTACCCCCGCTCTTTCCGCCCAAACAGTAAGCTGGTCAGCCGCAGCAGCTCTAAAAGTATCGGCAGCTGCAATCATCACACTCTTACCTTCTCTCTTAAACTTATGCGCAAGCTTTCCTATAGTAGTAGTTTTGCCTACTCCATTAACGCCAGAAATTAAAATAACCTGAGGATATCCGAATTGAGGTATCTCATTTTCGTCCAAAATATCAATAATAATTTGTTTTAGCTCATCTTTTACAAGCATTGTGTTTCTAATCCGCTTTTCGTCAGTAATATCCTTAAGGCGAGAAAGAATCGTCTCGGTTGTTTCGGCGCCGACATCACCAGAAAGGAGTATTTCCTCCAGTTCATCATAAAATTCATCGTTTAAAACGCCGCCGGTAAATAGCTTATTTAATTTATAGGCAAAAATATCGCTTGTTTTCTTTAATCCTGCCTTAATTTTTGAAAATAATCCCATACAAAACACCTCAAAAGTCAATTATTTTATGCGCCGATTGCCTCACCTTGCACTATAGCCTCGCTCAGTTTTACAGATACTATTTTGCTTACGCCTTTCTCTTCCATTGTCACACCATACAGATTATCTGCAAGCTCCATAGTAGGCTTTCTGTGCGTGATGACAATAAATTGCGTCTCCTCTGAAAATCTTCTAAGGTATTTTGCAAAGCGCCTTGCGTTCGCATCGTCAAGCGCAGCCTCTATTTCGTCGAGTACACAAAACGGCATTGGCTTTAATTTTAGTATAGCAAATAAAATAGCTATGGCCGTAAGAGCCCTTTCTCCGCCCGACAAAAGTGATATCGACTGCAGTTTTTTCTGCGGCGGTTGTGCAACTATCTCAATACCCGCTTCAAGAGGATTCTCATTTTCAAGAAGAACAAGGTCGGCCGTACCTCCATCAAACAACTCCTTGAAAATCTTTACAAAGTTTGTTCGAATTTTGGAGAACTCCTCAGTAAATCGTTCAAGCATCTCGTCCGACAACTCCTTGATAATCTTTAAAAGGTCGGCTTCTGCTTTTAAAAGGTCGGCTCTTTGCGCTTCCATTTCGTTATATTCTTTTGAGTATTCCTCGCATTGCTCAATCGAGTCGATATTAATATTGCCTAAAGCATGCATTTGCCTTAATAATTTACTTATTTCTATAGAACCGCTTTCAATATCAAATTTCGCTTCCTTAAATGGCAAGCAATCGTCATACTCAAGCTGATATTCCTCACTTATGCGTCGCTGCATCTGCTCGATATCTATATCAACCTTTTGTAACTGAAATTCCTCTTGACTCTTTCTTTCGAACAGTTTTTGGGTTTGTTCCATAATTTCTTGCCGCCTTATATCCATCGAGGCAACCTCATCCTGAAGTTTTTGTCTATAGTCATCAAGTCCGTTAATTTTAATCTTGATTTCTTTGATATTTTCGGCATTAACATCAGTACTATTTTCAATAACTTGATTAATTTCGCGATTTAATTCCCCAATCTCAATGTTGTTTTCTTGAATTTGAACGTTATTTTCTTCAATTTTTCCAGTGTAATTAATGGAGCTTTCGGATAATCTATGTATCTCGGTTTCGGTAGCAACTATTAAATTTTCAGTGGAGGATATTTGTATACGCAACTCCGTTACACGCTCCGAAAGTATATTTCTTTCCAGTCTAAGCTGCTCAAATTTTTGTTGTTTTTCTTTACTGCTTGCACTAACGCTGATTTTTTTACTTGATATTATCTGCTCAAGTTCCTCTACGCTGTCAATATCCGATTCGATTTCCGCTATTCTTCCGTTATATTTGGTACTCTCCTGCTCTAATATCACAAGTTCCTGTTTGTGTTGATAAATTTCTTCGTTTAATCTGTTCAATGTTTCTTTTTTTGCCGCTATATCAACGCTGATAGCACTTATTTCAGAGGCCAATATTTCAATAGCATGCTCTTTTTCGGTCTTAACATTTAAGAGAGAGATTTTTTTCGCACCGATTGTGCCCAACTTTTTATTAAGAGCGTTAGTCATATCCTCTAAATCTTTTAGTTCTCTGTCATGTGCAAAGATATTAGATGAATCCGACTTTTTGCTTCCTCCCGTGATAGAACCTTGCGGGGCAATAATATCTCCGTCTTTTGTGACAATTCTAAAGGCATAGCCCGTGCGCCTTGCAAGCAAAACGGCAACATCCATATCTTCGACTATAACCGTACTGCCAAGCAAGCTTTTAACAACGGTATCGTATTTATTGTCATATTCAACAAGCTCTGATGCCACACCGTAACAGCCCTTGATGCTCAATGATTGACGAAGGCTGCCGCTTATTTCTCTTGGTTTAACCGAGGTCATCGGCAAGAATGTGGCGCGTCCGTATCTCATTCTTTTTAGATATTCCACTAAATATTTTGCGTCGTCCTCATTTTTTGTAACAATATTCTGAACGGCGTTACCAAGCGCCATCTCTATTGCTGTCTCAAAACCACGCCCGACATTGATTATCTGCGCAACAAGCCCCTCGATTTTTGAAGAAACCTCAATGTTTGTTTTTGAATCATTGATAAGCTTTTTGACACTATAAGCAAAGCCCTCAAAGCTCTCTTGAATTTCCTTAAGAAGCTTCCTTCTTCCGCTTACATTGTGAAATTCGTTGCTTAATCTATCGTTTTCTGATAAACAAGCATCAAGGTCTGTATTAACCGAGCCCAACTCGCATTGAAGCCTGATAAGACTTTCCTTTTGTTTTAATAAATACGTATCCGCAATTTTCAGTTCGCCGCTAAGTGCCGTTTGGCGTAAGCTTTCGTCTTTAATTTTCACCGAACATGCCGCAATTTTTTTCTCCAAGTTTTCAACAACGCCGATTAATCCGTCTCTTTCCGCAATTAGCCTGCTCATATTGGACTTGATATCAGCAAGCTTGTCCGTTGCGTCAAGCACGGCAAGGTAATTTACCTGCACCGCGTCCTCACCTTCAGTCAAACTGTCTACTATCTTTAGGTATTGTTCATTAAGCTGCGCGTATTCTTTTTTTAGCTCTGAAACGCGCAATTTTTCAGCATCAAGTATAGATTTTTTCTGCTCTGTAAAATCAATCGCCATTAAATAGTCTTTATTAAGACGCGTGTTGTCTGTAGTTAATCTTTCATTTTGGAGTACAAAGAACCCGATACGCTCCTTGAAAACCTTTATTTCACCACTTTGGCGCTCCATTTTGACATTAAGCTGCAAATATTGATCTCTAAGCTCTGAAAGCGTTCTGTCAAGCGAAGCAATCTTAATCATCAAATCATTGTATTTTTTTGTATAGGATTCGCTCTCGGATTGTCTGAATGTCAACTCGTCGATAACAGCTTTAAGGCGCAATCCGATAGCCTCCTTTGCTATACTTGCCGTATCAAATTGATACAAGTATTTGTTTATTTCCAAATATTTGAGCCTGTCACGCATAGTAAGCCACTTTTTTGCAGACTCCGATTGTTTACGCAACGGTTCGAGAATTCTGACTTTTTCAGCCATAATGTCCTCAATACGTAAAATGTTATCTCTCGTTCTACCAAGCTTTCTCTCCGATTCAACCTTTCTTGTTTTAAATTTTGATATGCCGGCCGCCTCTTCAAAAATGACACGGCGATCCTCCGGTTTAGCGGAAAGCAATTCGTCAATCCTTCCTTGACCTATAATAGAATAACCCTCTCTTCCCATTCCGCCGTCTCTGAGTAATTCTGTAATATCTTTCAACCTGCAAGGTGTTTTATTTATACAATATTCACTTTCTCCGCTTCTGTATAGTTTTCTAGAAATAACAACCTCTTCAAAAGCGATGTTAGGAAAAAGCTTTTCGGAGTTGTCAAAATAAAGGTTAACTTCACAAAACGAAAGAGCCTTTCTCTTTTCCGTACCGCCAAAAATGACATCCTGCATACTCGAACCGCGCAACAGTTTTGCAGATTGCTCACCCAAAACCCATCGAATAGAATCAGCAACATTACTTTTGCCGCAACCGTTTGGTCCGACAATGGCCGTAATTCCTGAGCAATATTTAACCTCGAGTTTGTCGGCGAAAGATTTAAAACCGTATATTTCAAGTTTTTTAAATTTCAAAATCGCATAACCTCATATAAAGCAGTATACCATTATCCCCTCAAAAAAGCAAATATAACTACCTCAAATTTTATCAAAAAAAGTTTAAAGGAAAAAGCAAATATTTTACATAGAATTATCTAAAAATGCCGATGTGTCTAATTAATGTTCAAGAATTTTTTGAAATAGCTAGCAAGGGCATTTTTGCGGGCATGACAAAAGATTTAATATTAAGTAGCGATAAATTGCACATTCAAAGGCGAATAGATTTTTGTGGATAAAATGCGCTAAAAGCGCAGCCTGTAGCAGCGCTACAGGCGAGCATTTTAGTTCGTTTTAAACCAAAATGATTTCGCCGGCTATTGCAATTTATTGCGAATTAGTTTAATACCCTTTATTTCTTATTTTTTAATATTCGCTCTTAATTATAAGAACACCGCTTACAGCAATGATGTTATAGTTATTGGAAACATCAACATTCTTAGAATCCAGAATTGTTATAGCACTAATGGTATTTCTATCGGTTCCGATATCTACAATTTCTCCGATTACCTCTGCCACATAGGAGTGAAGAGGCGCAAGAGAACCTTTTGAAATCCATGTCCTGCTGTTTGTTAGCTTTTTACCATCGTAAACCTTTGTTGAGGAAGCGCTCGTAATTTCAATGTTACGCCTGTCAACTCTGAGAGGATTTCCTACGAATACCAGTGAAAACTGATCGGAGACATCATTATCATTATGATCAAAAACCTTGTAAGGTAAATCCTCAAAATAACTAAGCTTCATAATACCTGTATCCGTCAAGCTGCCGGACATACTATAGTCAAGAGTATACCCGCTAGGCAGACCGCTTTCTATCCAGTAATCAGTGCTTTCATAGGACAAAGGCGTGGAATCATAATATTTTTGGAGCGCATAAATATGTAGCGTAATAATATTGAAATGGAGTATACGCACTCTTCCTGTATTAAACATAACATTAAACTGCTCGGTAACATTGCGATTATAAGCATCATACAAAACAAAGCTTTCAATGTAACTGTCTGATACTCCGTAATCAATACGACTGCCAACAACCGTAACAGTATAACGGTAACCATCCTTTAACAGTTTATCCAGCAACAACATACTGTCTAAATCGTTTCCCTCGATAATATTAACCGAATATAGAGGCGTTCCGTCGTAAATCTTGCGGACATCGATCGGTTTTATACTTAATGGCATTGGTATATTCATAGAATCGCCGCCACCACCGCCGCCATTACCACCACCGCTACCGCCGCCTGCACCGCTACCATCACCTTGACCGGTTACTTCAATTTGTACCCAACCTACGCCCTGCAAGTAGACCTCGACCCACGCGTGAGCTTGCTTTGATGAAACCTCGACTTCACTTCCAGCCAAGGTATTTGCAGCAAAACCTACAACATAGCGGGCAGGAATTCCAAGCGCGCGGAACATTGCCGTAGCCGCAGTTGCATAGTGCTGACAAATGCCTGTTTGGGCTTCGGTAAAGAAGTATACTGCGATATCGCCTTTGTAAGAATAATTAAAGCTGTACTTAACTTTGTTTTGAACAAATGAGGCCACATCGCTGATAATCGACGGATTTGATGCATTGAAATTATTTTGGGCGGCAATTTCTAGTAGCTTTGAACGTGTTGAAGACGGAAGCTGTAAGTAGTTTTGAAGAACAAATTGATAATATGCCTGCTCAAAGGCACCGTAACCGCTGCTGTTGACAGGCAGACTATCGTATGGATTATAGGAATATGAAATAAAATCAAAAGAATATTCGGAGCTATACGAATAATTTATCATCGTATCGTCTTTAGTTATATATCCGTTACGCGCATAATAAGGCATCATATAAGACAAGTAATTTGATATAGGTCGTACAGTTAAAAAATTTGTATTTTTACCACCGGCAGACAGCGCTAAATGTGTAAGATATAAAGCGTTAATATCGCCCTGTAAATACGGAGATGCGTTTTCCCATCCGCTAGTTATATAATTTCCAAAGCTCCTAATTCTTAAATATACTGCTGTTGAAATATTCGAATAAACTGAAAATAAAATCTCATCACTTCCGCTTTCGCCGTCAGAATTTTGGTTTATTAAGCCTCCAAGGTCCGTTGCATTTCCGTATACAGTCAAGACATAAAGTCATTGGTAATTTTATAAGAATTGGTTACATCCTTATCATCATAAATCACCCGAATTCTGGCACCGTTTTGGATTTCTCCAACGCTGATTATCCAACCATAAACATATACGTCAGCTTCATGTCCATCAATTAGGCTACCGATAATTTCGTATCTGTCATATGTGAGCGGAGTTCCGTCATACGGCTTTTCCTTACTGAATGTCTTGAGCGTAATCTCTACTAAGTAAACATGCAATTCGCCGCTATAAAAAATTACTTTATAATACTGGGAAACATCATTATTTAATAGATCGGTAAGTTTTACGCTGCTTTCGATAATATAATTCCCGCTTCTGCCGACTTCAGTCTGAGATCCTTCAACTTCGGCAGAGATTTTATGACCGTTCATAAGCCCGTCGCCTTCAATACGATAGCTGTTGGCAGTCAAAGCCGTACCGTCATAGAATTTTTCCGCACTTTCAGCGGTGATATATAAATAGCGCAAGCGTACAACAAGAATTCCTTTTTGCAATGTAACATCATAATTATAGGTGACATCGGTCAAGACACTAAAAATAGCTAAGGAGCTTATACTGCTTTCGTTTGACCCGACTATAGTCTGAGAACCTGCAAAAGATGCTATAACATACTGCCCTTCTACAATATCCAGAGTAGATATAATTTCAACAGAGGTACAGTATAACGGCAATCCATCGTAAGATTTTTCGGTATAAGCCGGTCGTACGGTTATACTTCGCGGAGTAATTTGCAATGTACCATATATATAACTAATATCGTAATTTGGAGTACAATTAGTCTTTAAAGATTCTACCGCATAAGAAAAAATTTCAATGGAAAATTTATTCTCAATCGTGTCAAAACTACCGTCTTGACCTCGTTTAACATTGATCATTGTAGTATAATTGGCGGCAGCTATACTCTCCTGTCCAAGCGCAAGCGAACCTTGAATAATAGTATGATCTTTGTTATATTGCGGTAATCCGTTATATACCCACGAAGCTGAACCGGTCATTACCGTTATTTTGCGCGGCTGTAAAGACAGCTTACCAAATATATAGCTGATATCATAGTTATGTGTTTTTTCAACACCATCAACATTCACCCCGATTGTTAATTTGTTGTCCAAGCTCCCAATTATGTTGTTTGGTAATTTGATCACGTTAAGTATTGAGGTATGATCCGAAACAAAGGTTGTATGCCCCACCAAAAGCTCAGAAAATGTAATTTGATGACCTAATTCAAAATGAGGCATACCATCGTATTCCCATGAATTAGAATTAGTCGTAACAATAATTCTTAACGGCTGAATCGTTAAACTTCCGTAAACATAGGTTATGTCGTAATTATGTGTTACCTTACCGCTTGAGCCAAAAATATCTAATACAAAAACATTTTTCTCATTACCAACTGTTCCGTTTGACTGCCTGATTACATCTGTTATTTTTGTTAGTGTATCCGCTTGAACACTTGCCGTTTGTCCTGCCACAAGAGATCCATTAGTAATCGTAAATCGGTCATCAAAATGAACATATCCATCGTAAATCCATGAATTGGTGCCTGTAACAACGGTAATAGGACGCGGTTTCATCACGAGCGTTCCGTATATATAATCTATCGTATAATTATAGCTTACGTCCTCAATTCCATCGAAAATTGCAAGCTCTAATCTATTCTCGTATTCTTTGTATTTGCCGTCAATAAATTCAACCTCGGTAAGTGTTGTTGAAGATCCGACAAGCGTTGCCGTATGACCTAAAACCAGTACCGGCTCAATCCTATACGAATTATCCGATTGGCTGCTTCCGTTGTAAATAAATTCTTTGCTTGACGTAGTAACAGTTACAAGGCGCGGAAGCATTTTGAGCGTACCGTAAACGTATGAAATGACATAATTGGAGGTAACGTTATCATTTCCGCTAAAAACTTCAATTTCAAATATATTTTTATATTCTTTGTAGCCTCCGCCGGCAATCGGTTCGACTTTATTAAGCATAGTCGGCTGTCCTTTAACACGAGGAAACTGCCCTTCGGCAACTGAAGGCTCCGAAGTAATAGTAGTATTCGACTGATTGCTGCCCGTATAATAAAAATCAACTGTTGCGGTAGTTACCGTAATATAGAGCGGCAACATTTTTACGGTTCCGTAGCTTTGATATGTAATACCGTAGCAATCTGTAACATCAACAGAATTTCTATTTAATACTCTGATAGAAAAATCGTTTTTAACCGCGTTAGGCGTGACATTTTTCAAAATTACGCGAGTACTGGCGACCGGTACAATTCTCTCTTCCTCAACTAGTTTTAAAGAGCTTGTTATCTCTATTTCATCATAAGATTGTTCTTTGCCGTTATAGATAAACTCCATTGACAGAGTTCGTACCGAAATGTTGCGCTTTGTTACCTCCAAAATACCGTAATTATAAATGAATGAATAATTTGCGGTAATATTTTTGTCACCTTCGGTTACTTTTGATATTGTCAAAATATTTTCACTGCTTCCTACCCTTGTTTGTTCGCCTGTAAATGAGAAATGTAATATATGTCCATTAATCGGCTGAGTAGACGACTCAACAGTATAGGTATCGTTCGTAAGCGGATTTCCGTCATAAACCTTATTTGCCCCAAAAGTTCTGATAGAAATTGTTCTTGTATGAACTGTTAAAATACTGTCCGATATTACAAGTGAATAATTGGATGTTACATCCATACTTCCGTTGGTTATTTGGAAGATAAGCGCATTCGCACAACTGCCCACATTCGTTAGCGAAGCTGCGCTTGTCAATATCAATTTATGTCCCGAAACAAGAGGAGTATCCATGCTCAAGTTATATCCTGAGCTTGATAACGCGTTTCCGTCATAAATTTTTTCCGCACCTATTGTTTCAATTGTGAGAAGTCGTTTTTCTACGGTTAATACTCCGTTGATTTTGTTAATGTTATAATGCCTTACTAAATCAATACCGTTCTCGTTAATTATTGAAATTTGAGCAGTATTAACCGCCTTACCGACATTAGTAATTTCACTATCGAATTGCGCAACAATAGTGTCGTTGAACGCCAAACTTCCTTCGGTTAAATCGTAGCTTTTTGCATTAAGCGGAGTATCGCTGTATACGGCTGTCGCATCGGCAATCTTTATTGTTATCGGACGTTTTTTAAAAGTAATATCACTCTCTATAACGTTGATACTATATGAACCGCTTACATTTTTCCCATCCTTATTTATGATTACAATTGAATTTATATTTGCCAACACCTTAGTGCTCGTTTTTGTTATATCTTCATAATTAAAAGAATTGCACTCAATTTTATCATTATAGGCTAAATCTGCCGATAAGAGAGGATTTTCGCCGTAAACGATCGTATCAGCGACAAGAGTCACATCAATAGATTTTGGCAATATCTGAAACGTATGTTCTTTGCCGTAGTTAGATGAGCCGAAGGTACGCCTTCCTACTGCCCGCACACGATATTCACCTACATCTGTCGGCATCTCATCTGACCAAATAAGAGAACCGCGCTCGGCGTATTCGTATGATACCTTGCTAAAAAATGCTTTTGCAAAATCCCCGTGGCTTTCACCGTATACTAACTGATTGTCAACATTATTATCAGAGAATACAATACCTTTTGCGAAAAGCATCCCAAAAAGCATGGCAAAAAACACCGCCGTAATTGCCAAAATCTTGACCCGGTGACGCTTGATTGTTTTAAAAAATTCCAAGATCTTTTGAACCTTTTGTTGATAATTTTCGTATAACATATCCGCCTCCTTGTTTTGTTAATACAATAAATGGTAACCCCCAGAGCAAGCCCTGGACTCACTTTCAAAATTGAAGATTTGAAAGGTTTATTCGATAGCAGAGCTGCGAGATATTAAACCTTTGTCATGCCCGCAAAATTGCCCTTGCTAGCAAACATTTTTGCGCCTGGAATAAATTAAATACATCTAACGTATTACCTCAAGTTTACCGTTAATGTATTCTATCGAATAGTTTGACGTTACATCTTTGTTGTTTTTGTCAACTATTTCAACAGACTCAATAATATTTTGGCTATGACCAACAGCAGATTGAGACCCTACAACAATCACGCTTAAAAATGCATCGCCTTCTGCAAGTCCGTCCCCGAAAACAATTTCGAATTCGTCGCAAACTAACGGCTCATTATTTAATTCGTCGATCCGTTTAGTAATTGAACCTGCCTGCAATACGATTTTTCTCGCCTCAATTTCCAACACGCCATATTCTGCGTTTACTTTATACATATAAGTAACGTCCATGCCGTATTCATCTTCAAATTTTATGTAGCAATAGTTTTGACTTTCCCCAACATAGGTTTGCTTACCAAGAACAATGATTTTCGAAACATGACCCATAATCAAATTTTTGTCCAAGGTATATTTGTCTGAAGCAAGCAGAGTTCCATCGTATGTTTTAATAAGACCTTCAGTAGAAACGGTTAATTCAAGCGCATAAACATGTAGCTTTCCTTTCCCAAAATAAATTTGATATTTGCTCGTGACATCGTTTTTTGTATTATCATAAAGGACGAAGGAATCTATTGTGCTGTAACTAATTCCAATCAAAGATTGTTGCCCGCTAACTGTTGCCGAATAAGTAAATCCTTTCTTTAACAAGTTGCTGAGTCCTTGTATTTCACCTGTTGGGGTCAAGACCTTTCCGTTTTGATATTTCATATATACATCCACAGGCTTAATACGCAAAACGCCTTGACTCTCCCCTTGATTAACTTCAGTATCTCCAGATTCACCGGACAATGCAAAACCTGCACCTGTAACCTCAACGTGAACCCAACCAACACCTTTTATATAAACCTCTACCCATGCATGTGCGCTACTTGGATCAATTTCCGTCCACTCGTTTTTAAGAACATTGCCCACGTAACCGATAACATATCTTGCAGGTATGCCCAGCGCTCTATAAAGCAGTGTGGCCGCTGAGGCAAAATGACTGCAAATGCCTTCCTTGTAGTCTCTTAAAAAAGAAACTGCAATATTATTTTCACTATCCATCAAGTGATCATATTTTAAATTATAAGTTGCAGTATTTTGTATATATTTAGCAACATCTTCTATTATACTTGATTTATTTTTATCAAAACCGTTAAGAGTAATTAATTCCGAAAAGTAATTGATCGTTTCCTGATTGTAAAGCGATAGATAATTATTGATGACATAATAATAATACTGCTGTTCAATAGAATTATATTGATCTAAGTCAATAGCTGAAAATGAAGACTTAACATAGTCAAACAAATAACGATACACATAATAAGGTGATGAGGTGCTGCCGTAATGCTTAACATCGCTAGTCTGTATATCGTATGAGTAGTTGTCGGTAGCAAGATAATAAGGCAACAAATAATTATCACTTAGAACCTCTATTGTAACAGGATAATTAAGATACCCGGCATTTTGTAGTGAAATGCCCGTCAAATAATTAAGGCTGTATTTATTATCGATAAGGCCTGTATAAGATGGCGCCTGATTCCATGATGAGCCTCGATAGTCTCCAAAGCTCATATATCTTAGATATATTTGATCGTCTAGAGTGGAATAAATGCGCGCAACAATATCGTTACCGGGTTTATCATTGAAACTGCCACCGATAGCTCCGCTTTCATCAAGATTACCGCCGCTTGAAGTATTCGGTTCTTTTTCTAACGGCAGGACGGTAAGCGCGCCTTCTTGACAGTCTATTTCATAGTTAAAATTTACAATTTCATTTTCCTCATTGGTTATCATAACCGAAAAATCATTCGGACTTGTTCCGACCGAAATACGCTCGCCTGTTATCATAACCTTTACCTTATGAGAATTTAACGGTAAAATATTAGAAGCGTATTTCCAGTTATCATCTCCGTTTCTTGTTAAAGGAAGACCGTTATACATTTGCTCGGCACTGTCTGTACGAATCGATATGGGTCTTGGTGTAACAATTAACTCGCCCTCAAAGTATTCGACATCATAGTTAGACGTAACAATCCTGCTACCGTCAAAAATTCTTACCTCACCTATTGAATTGAGGCTTATTCCGGCATCTGTCTGTGTACCTACTACAAAGACTTCAATCTCGTGTCTCTCTAGCACTTCAGTAAGAGAAGCATACTCCCATACGTTGCTTGATATAGGATTGCCGTCATAAACGGCATGAACGGATGGAGTTGAAATACCGATTTTTCTTTTCTCAACCTCAAGCTTTCCATAAATTTTAAAAGGTTCATAATTGGACAAAACACTCTTTCCGTCACTATCAACTATTTCAACATTAAATTCATTGTTAGAAATGCCCGCATCCGTACGTGTACCTAAAATCTGTACAGTTAAAATATGCTCATCCAAAACCTCTCCTCCAATTAATTCGAAGTTTTCAGATGTGAGCGGTGTTCCGTCATATGCTTTTGTTGCGCTATCTGACCTTATACTAATATGGCGCGGTACTACCTCTAATTTGCCGTATAAATATTTAATATTATAACTGTCACTAACATTTTTACCCTTTTCATTAAGAATTTCGACCGAGAAGTAATTTTCGCTCACGCCTGCATCAGTACGTGTACCGCTAATGCTGACAATCGGCGTGTATGAACTCTTAAGACTCCCGCTCACAAACTCCCATCCATCGGCAGTCAAAGGGGTTCCGTCATATTCCCTGGACAACGATTCAGATGAAAATACTAGATTAGGGCGCGTGTCAATGCCGCCGATTATAGTTATTGTCAAAAATGCAATTAGTATAAGAGAAATGGCTATAATTGCTCCGCCAATGATAAATATCAGCTTATTTTTCTTAACCATATGATATTCTCCTTATATTATAGTTTCGATTAACACCTCTGCTGTCTATTTTATGAAAGCTCTGCCTGCAAGATTGCTTATGTATGTCGTACACTGCTTTAGTTTGCCTTCTCCAAAAAGTTCCTCTATCTCTCTTATAAACCCTTCCGCAGAATTCTTTAAATACACCGAGTTCTGCATCTCAAGCTTTCTCATTACTTTCTTTGCTAATATATCATCCAGTGCCTCTAATTCATCCCCTCCGCACGCTAAATATACCGGTATATATGTCGCTATCTGCTTCCTTATTCTGTTCCCAAATGTCGTCCTAAAATATTTAAGCAGTAATCCGTCCAATTTTTGTAATCTCTTTGCATTGCGATTTGTTATCTCATATTCTTTCATCGCTTCTTCGCCCAGTTTTTTAAACCGCTCCGCGCTTATATTTACCTGCCTTGCAGATGTCGCTGCAAAAGCTTCCGCTTTATAATCCAAATTAAGTACCATCGCTCTGTCGTATACCTTGTCCGATATCGAAAACGTCGAGTCGTCGTTGTTCGCCGTTCCTATAAACCACATATTCGATGCCAACCTTATACGTCCGTTTTCTAACTGCTCAGGGTCATTCTCCCATTCGTCGCTCACTACATCCAAATATCTTTCCTCCGGATTTGGAAGCTCCAGTATAGACAAAAACTCAGCAAAATAATATTCTATCCTCGCTATATTCATCTCGTCCAGCATCGTTATGTACATGTCCTTGCTGTAATTCGCTTCGTATATCTTTTGTAGTAGCGTCGTTTCGTTAAACTTCTTCGTAAATTCATTGTAATACCCTATCAAATCCGTCCTTTCCTTCCACATCGGTTGTACTGATATTACTGTTGACGCATTCCCCAGAAACTCTCCAAACGCATACCCTAAGGATGTCTTTCCTGTCCCTGATATTCCTTGTAATATTATTATTCTCGATACCGCAAGCCCTGCTACAAACTTCCTTATGTCCTCTATGCTGTAATACAGTTTTAGCTTGTTTGCCGCATAGTTTCTAAACTCTTCGCATAGCTCCTTTAATGTTATTTCCTCATTGTAATTTAACCTACGGTATTTTTCCCGCTCCGCGTCTATCTTGCATAACATGAAAAATCGCGCCTTATCTTCAACCCCTTCTTCCCCTTTTTCTTCAATAGGTGCCACTATTTGCATCGGTATCGGTTGCGGATCGTCAACTATTATATTTTCAGTCTGAATTTCAGTTTCTTTTCGGGGTCTGTGAAAGATAATAATTAGGCATATCAATAAAATAGGCAAAAGTAAAGAAAAAAAAAGTATCGCTATCTTGGTTTGAGGTGAAAATGGCATATTGGAAATAGGATTTGATTTGTTATTAACAATAAGCGATATCACCAAAGCCGCACTCGTGATAACGATTGCCAAAATCAAAAATATATATTTTATTTTGAATTTTTTATTATTCATCTCTTATTCCTAAAAATAAATTTATTCCGCCTATTATTATGTATTTAGTGGTAAAGTTTATTTTTTACATCTTATAAGCCTAATACACTAATCTTTAATTTGCCGACTTGTTTTCTCCTTCTTTTTTTTCTTCTGTTACATCATTTCTAAGTTTGAATACATCCTTCCTGATACGCTTCTTAGCCTTTCGCCATTCACCTCTCATAAAATCTGTAAAGATCGTATATTGATGTTCTAATTCATCAAACGCCGCTTTTGATGTAAAATTCTCATCAACAGTAATAAGATTGTGTTCCTTTCTCATGGCGTATAGACGAGCATCTACCAATGCTTTATCCTCTGTCAACTTGGAATGATCGCCACTCAGCTTTTCTAAGGATTTTTCCAGTTCGTCAATTCTTGAATTATATAAAGATTTGAGTCCGTCAATTTCATTATGCGCTTCTGTTTGCATTTCGGCAATGCGCTTTTCATATGCAGTTCGCTGTAAGCCAATCGACTTTTCTAATGCTGAAATCGTATTGTCCTTACTATCTAGATCGGCCTTTACTTCCTGATAAATCCTTTCGGTCGTTGCTGCAATTTCTTCAAGCTGCTGTGCCTTTAGCTCGGCAACAAACTTTTTGTGCTCAAAAAGCATATTTTCTATCTCAAGCCGCTTTTCGTTTATTTTTGTCGACAGCTGCTTAACGTTGCTTTTAAGTTCGTCCGTTTCAGTTCGCAACTTCAATATTTCTTGCCTGGCGGAAACAAGACGCGTTCTATCAAGTTCCAGAGATTTATTGCGCTTCTCAAGCAAATGCATATATTCCGTCGAGTCTCCGCCCGCCTCAGTAATTTTACGCTTTAACTGCGCAAGCTCCTCGCGTATTTTGCTTTCCTCCGCTTCCTTTCGCCTGGCTTCTTCTTCATCGTATGTCTTTCGTAAAAGGGCTTCCTGATCTAAAGCGTGTTTATATGTCAAGAAGGATGTAAGCATGATTGCTTCTGAAAATTCATTCGAAGCTTGGTGAGGGAAAGGACTAATACGCTCCTTTTTCTCTTCTGCGGAATAGCCAAGCTTTTCGTATGCCGTAACATAGTCAAACAAATCGACAGCCCCGCTGAAATTTTCGTTCATTTTCAATACATTAGTTTTTGTTATCGGAGTTTTTATCATAGGAACTTTGGCTACTTCTTGCATTAGTGGAGTTTCCAAATAAAAAATTACGGTCTGCAACATGTCGTCTACGCGATCAATGATTTTCTTTAGAGCATTATGTGCCTTTAAATATTCATCATCATACCTAACATCCTTCATTTTAAGCTCAAAAGACATTTTACGCTTAAACATCGTTACGATCTTATTTATGGTGATACCGCCTTGATAGGTGCTTGTTAGCTCAACAATTTTTTCGTACCTAAAGCTGATAAAACTTTTTAAATAACAGAGCAACATAAACAAAAATCTGTTCTCGTACACCGCAAAATCATTCAAACGCTCCACCGTATATAGCTTTTCGGGAATTAAGTCCTGCCTGTCATCCTTGGGTTTTTTAGAAATCAGCTCACTATGTCTTGCCAAATGCTCCACCGAATCTTTTGAAACCCGTTTAACCTTCTCGATAGGTATAACTTCGCCTCTCGATAATATAAACTGACGGTTTTCATCAATAGCCTTTCCGATATGCACAAGACCTTTTTCGATGGCTTCAATCCAATCCTCCTCTACGGTGCAAATTGTTTTTATTACATTAATGACATCAGATTCGGCGCATGCCAAACTCACAGCCTTTCTTTCAATAGTACATTCTCTGCTTTTGTCTATCTGCTCTCTATAATTTAAAAACGCCCGATAAAAAACATCCGATTGATTCATTACGCCCTCCTAACACTCTACTGCTGTCTATTTTATGAAAGCTCTGCCTGCAAGATTGCTTATGTATGTCGTACACTGCTTTAGTTTGCCTTCTCCAAAAAGTTCCTCTATCTCTCTTATAAACCCTTCCGCAGAATTCTTTAAATACACCGAGTTCTGCATCTCAAGCTTTCTCATTACTTTCTTTGCTAATATATCATCCAGTGCCTCTAATTCATCCCCTCCGCAGCTAAATATACCGGTATATATGTCGCTATCTGCTTCCTTATTCTGTTCCCAAATGTCGTCCTAAAATATTTAAGCAGTAATCCGTCCAATTTTTGTAATCTCTTTGCATTGCGATTTGTTATCTCATATTCTTTCATCGCTTCTTCGCCCAGTTTTTAAACCGCTCCGCCGCTTATATTTACCTGCCTTGCAGATGTCGCTGCAAAAGCTTCCGCTTTATAATCCAAATTAAGTACCATCGCTCTGTCGTATACCTTGTCCGATATCGAAAACGTCGAGTCGTCGTTGTTCGCCGTTCCTATAAACCACATATTCGATGCCAACCTTATACGTCCGTTTTCTAACTGCTCAGGGTCATTCTCCCATTCGTCGCTCACTACATCCAAATATCTTTCCTCCGGATTTGGAAGCTCCAGTATAGACAAAAACTCCGCAAAATAATATTCTATCCTCGCTATATTCATCTCGTCCAGCATCGTTATGTACATGTCCTTGCTGTAATTCGCTTCGTATATCTTTTGTAGTAGCGTCGTTTCGTTAAACTTCTTCGTAAATTCATTGTAATACCCTATCAAATCCGTCCTTTCCTTCCACATCGGTTGTACTGATATTACTGTTGACGCATTCCCCAGAAACTCTCCAAACGCATACCCTAAGGATGTCTTTCCTGTCCCTGATATTCCCTTGTAATATTATTATTCTCGATACCGCAAGCCCTGCTACAAACTTCCTTATGTCCTCTATGCTGTAATACAGTTTTAGCTTGTTTGCCGCATAGTTTCTAAACTCTTCGCATAGCTCCTTTAATGTTATTTCCTCATTGTAATTTAACCTACGGTATTTTTCCCGCTCCGCGTCTATCTTGCATAACATGAAAAATCGCGCCTTATCTTCAACCCCTTCTTCCCCTTTTTCTTCAATAGGTGCCACTATTTGCATCGGTATCGGTTGCGGATCTTGGCGGTCAATTTTTACGGTTATCGGCGCAGAAGCATTTTTTGCGATAAGGGAGATTACAAGCGCAATCAGTATCCCAAAAAGAATTAGAACATAAACAATAATCGCATAAATTGAGGTAAAAATATCCTCAAAATTTATAGCGCATGTAAATCTTGTAAATAATGCTAAACAATTTTGGTGTAACATTTATACAGTATTATCTCCCTTAATGATATCTGCCCTTTTTTGACAGCAAAGACCGGACGGTAAGCCAATAATTTTCTGCGGTAAAAATACTTTTACCGATTTTTCAAAATAAAGGGTATTAAACCTAGGGCAAGCATTAAATCCACTTTTCAAATTTTTGATTTTGAAAAATTTGTTCGATAGCTTGTCGGTATCGCAAAATTGCCCTTGCAAGCTGGGCATTTTTGCCCCTAGAATAAAACCGAGACACAATCCTCGCCGAGAATTTTTTCTAAAGTTAGCGATAAATCACCATCTTCATCAGGTTTACTTGCTTCAAGTATAGGCTCAATTGAAGGAATTAATTTTGCCGCAACCACACTCCCGAGTGCTTCTGCATCCGTACCTCCACAATCAATATAAGCAGATGAATAAGCCTCAATTTTACGCAGTTGCTTGTTACCGATAAAATAAGGAGTATACGCTTTAACATAATCCTCAATGGCATCAATCTTTTTCCACATGTTCTCCGCCAAAAGGTGTTTTTTTGCACTCTCGCCGGCAAGTTTAATAAATTGATTAAAGCCAAGCAATCTATGCGTCTCATTATTTTCAGCCACACCGTCAATTTTTAATATCTTAGGTGCAATAACGACAGCGTGTTCCATGAGGCTTTGTGGTACATTTTTTATATGCTCGTTCTCTATCGTTACAATAAACCAAATGTTACTAGGTATTTTGATGGTAGCATTTATGCTTCTTGCATAAGAAATAAATTCCTTACCCTTTCAATAGCAAAGCTGACAAGCGGGCGCAGCAGCTCCCAATTTGCAAAAGGATACGACATCTGAACCGCGCCGATATGTATTGAATTTCTATTTATGGCAGCAGCCTCAGTTGCCTTTTTAATTTGAGATTGTGAATTTTGAAGCATAATGCCAAAGGAATAAAATAATTTGTCAACATCTTTGTCGGCTTCATTAAGTTCTTCAATATATTCCGAGGTGCCAAAATAATGACTGAGCAAACATAAAAAATCTCTTGATAGCTTAGACTCGTTTTCCTTTAGAATAATTAGTCTCGACGTAGCCATTGCCGAAAGAACAGAACGCGCAGACATAATATCTAATTCTATACCGTTTTCTCTCATGTAATGAACTAATTCGACTGCCGCAACCTTCATTGTCAAAGTAGGATCAAATTGCTTTTGCTCCTGAATGTTCGAATAAACATTTGAATATTCGACATATTCAAGAGACGGAATAAAATCCATTTTAATAACAGAAGCATCTTTTGTCGGCGTAAAAGCAGCCGAAGGTTGTATTGCGACCGCATTCTTCGGAACAACAAATTCGTCAAAAAATAAATTCTCCAACTCAGGCTGATCCGGTAAAACCGTTTCATTGTTCTCATTATCCTCATGCCTGCCGAAACGGCGTTTAAAAAACCCGACAATTTTATCTTTCAATGTATAGCCGCCACTTAAAATGTTACTCATGGTATAAAGGTAGCCGGATATATTCTCTTTTCCCCACAAAAAACGGTCTCCGCTAATGAAAATATTTTTTTTAAGTCTTATATTTGATACGGATGAGCCGACATAAACCATATAATCGCCTCCCTCAACCCGTCTTTCCCCATTCTCAAAATAATACACCTTTAAATCATCGTAATTAAGGCTAATTCTTACAACAGTACTTTCGCCACCCGCTAAATAAACCCGTCTAAAGGATTTAAGCTCCTTTAAAGGCCGCAAGATTTTTGAGTCTATTTTGCCGACATAAACCTGAACTGTTTCACAGCCTGCTATCTTTTCTGCATTTTTCAAAGTAAACTCTATATCACAGTCATTTACTTTAAGCCCGGAGTATTTAAATTTTGTATAGCTAAGTCCGTGCCCGAAAGGATACTTTGCTAATGTTCCCGCAGTATCATAACCACGATAACCAAAAAATTGACCGATTTTAATTTGATCCATTTCCTTGCGAATCTTCATTTCACTATGCATTTGGTCAGGATTATCAAAAAACGAATAGGCTAGTTTTCCTGATGGATTAATCGCGCCGATCAAAACCTTAACAAGCGCGTCATAGCTAACGGAATTTCCGCGCGGCATTAATATAATCGCATCGCAATACTTTTCAAAATCCGCATCAAATGCGCGTTCAGAAGAAATAACCGCAATAATATTTCTTCTTGTGTTATTGAGTGAATTGAACAGGGAAATGTAACTGTCAGGCATTTTCATTTTTTTTGAATCCGACACTGTAATTCTGTCAAAATCAATAAAGACAAGCACGGTATCTGAAGACATAACAAGATAGTGGGCTTCCTGCATTAAAACTTCATTATTTTCTCCGTTAACATCGTAGCCTCTAGCGTATCCCATATATTCAAACGGCAAGCTATCGCGCATTTTTTTGATATGAGCTTCTAAGCTGTCGCTCCCTTCATGCGGCGATAAAACTGCCGCATGGCCGATTAACGCAAGTTTTATACCTTCTTTTAATGGGAGCGCTTTGTTGTTTGTATTTTTCAATAATACTATAGACTCCTCGGCAGCTTTTGCCATAAGAGTCGTGGAATCTGTCCCGTTATTGCGTTGTTCAACAGACTCAAAGCGCGCGCTACATTCAATAGCAAAGTCAAAATATCTGTCTAAAAATCTATCAATAACCTCATCGCTCAAAGCTTTTCCGTTTGAACAAGCGACTTTAACATCTTCCATCGTGATCTTACCGCTTTCTAGCAGTTTTTTCAAACGAAGATATTCATTGTGAGCTTCTTCAAGCTGTTTTGCATTTCCGCCCAGTACAAAAATATTGCCCGCTTCTAACGCCGATAATGTCAATCCGTCGCTTGTGTCGCCGCAAATTGTTTTTACTATTTGATAACTATTATGTAATGAATCGTTTACGTTTTTAGTATTTACGTCGCGATAATTATTAAAAAGCCTTTTATAGGATGTCATAACCGTTCCTGAACCAACTTCCATTATAGCAGAGACAAACGGCTGTATCACAAAATCGCTAACCACGCTCTCGTTAATTTCTTTATCCATATATTCAACATCGCTTTCATTTACCGCGCAATCGGATAATATAGGAGTAACGCCAGTCGAAGAGATGCCCTTAACCAATGCCGCCGCAAATTTGCTTGAAAGAAACGGATCCTCGGTTAAGCCTGAGCTATAACCGCTTGTTTGAACGTTTATTTGAGGAGTAACCAGCAAATTTATATTAGTTTTTGCAGCACGGCTGCTAATTTTACCGGCGATATTCCCGATAAGCTCGCAATCCCACGAATTGGCAAGGCTTTTAAATGACGGAAATTCAGTTTCGTTATCATCAGAGTTATTCATATCCGTTAAATTAGCCATGACCAAAGTGGGAACACTTTTTGTTAGCAGTGTTCCGGATTCAAAACTGCCACTGGTTAGCAATTTTAATTTTTGCTCAAAGGATAAGCTATCAATAAACTCTTTATTTTTAATCATTTCACCACATCCATGTTGTATTGTATTCAAGGTACGAGTCTAAATAGGGCGAATAAGGCATTCCATTTAAAAGCTGCGCCCATTCCGACGCCGAACCCTGATAGAAAATATATATCCATCCCCAATAAAACCCTTCCGGATCATATTTTATATATAACGCACTCACCGATTTAGGGATATAAATTGAAGCATAATACCTTTCAGCCAGCGCACTCTCTCTAAGAATATAAGAGTTAATCGTTAAGCCGTTATGATTAACGCTAAACGGCATGACTACACTATCCTTATCCATTGTAACCAAATGCCAATCTCCCAAAAACAACACAAATCTGCAACCTAAATACAAAATGCTCTGCAAAGGAGCAATATCATAATTAGTGACTCTCTCTGCATAATAGCCGACATAACCGTTAGATATAAGTCCCTTGTTCACGGTAAAAAGAATACTGAGATTGATTACATCAAAGAGTGCAAAACATCTGCGAAAAGCATTTTCGCTAATCAGTACCAGGCTTGCGGGAAGTTTTATAGTATATAATCTAATACAGTTAAAAAAGGTCTCAAAACCAATTTGAATAAGCTGTTCCGGCAATACAATTGTTTCTAATGAAGTACATCCGGAAAAAACATAATCATTCAGCCTTGCTATAGATGAGTCCTCAAATATCACAGATTTCAAATTGCCGCAATTTTCAAAAGCTCTTTCACCAATATTTGAAACAGCATCGGTAATTGTTAAATATGTAGGATAATCTTTATTTGCGAATGCTCTCTCCTTTATACTATACGAAGAAATAGTATCTGATTGATATTTAAAAGTAGCAAGTGTTAGGTTTGAAGCAGTCCCCGTATAGTCAACAAGAACCCATTTATTAGCATACTCTTTGAATACCATTCCTTGAATAATCACCTTTTGTATCGGAGTTGAGGAAGTATTATTATGCACGACTAATGCATAATAAGCAACATAACCGTAATTCACACTGCCTGCAACAATGTTCAACGCGCTTAAATTGTAAATTTCAAACAAATAACTACATCCCCAAAAAGCGTCTGATTTGATATCGACAAAACTCTGAATATACAATACCTCAATGGAATAACAATCTTGAAAAGCGCTTTCACCTATTGCATTAAGCGATGCCGGAAGCCTTACTTCTTTTAATCGCGTACAGTTAAAAAATGCTTTTTTACCAATAACAGTTAATGTATCGGGTAACGAAATTTCCTTCAATCCTTCAAAATAGGCAAAAGCCATGTCCGGGATATCATATGCGTTTGTAAGAATTACCTTTTCTGGTGAAAAGTTAGGATAATTACCGAATTTTGGATCTGAAAATCCAAAGATATATCCAAAATATTTGTCGCCGCTTTCGGTCTCAGATCCACCTTGCGTTCCTCCAACGAACGGAACTGTAATATTTTTTACTGAATTATTATTGTAAAATGCACCAAAACCAATTGTAATGTTTTTTGATAAAACTTTTATATCAACCACATTAAAGCAATCGCTGAAAGCAAAATCACTTATGGCATTTACTGTATTGGGGATTTCAATACTTGTCAACCTATTATTATCAAATACTAAATAGCTAACGACAGAATAAGAATCAATACGGGTTGATTTATAATAGATATTTTCAGGAAGTTTAAGCTCGGTAGCGTCATGCGGATAATCGGTCAAATACCAATTTCCCAAATCACATCTTAAAAATTTATAGCCGACCTGCTCGGTGGACGCAATCTTTTCCTCTGTAAGTGAATTATATATCTTGAGGGCATAATAGCCAACACATCCATTATCCTTAGCACCCCTTGCTATTTTCAAATTATTTTTGGCCAAATTATAAACCTCAAATAATTTGAAGCAATTACCAAATGCTTCATCTTCGATAGAGTTTAAGGAAAAAGGTAAGACAAAACTTCTAAGATTGCGGCAATCATAAAAAGCAAATTTGCCTATGCTCTTATAATTACTTTCTATAATAATTTCTTCTATGTAATAGCAACCGTAAAAAGCATAAGAATCAATAACATCAACAGACAGAACGGTAACTTTTTTCAAAGTGCTTGGGATATAGTAATTACTCCAATCAGTCGCATAGGTTGCACCAAATATAAATGTCAAAAACTTGTTGCTGTCACTAGTCCCTCCGATAAATGGCAAAGTTATTTCCTCTAAATTTCTACAATTAAAAAAGGCTCCCTTGCCTATTTCACTTACACCGGAAGGCAAATTAACGACAGTAAATACCTCACAATCACTAAAGGCATATTCTCCGATGGTAATAAGTGTCTCGGGGAATTCAAAATCCTCTAAAGCATAACAACGGCTGAACGCATAGTCTCCTATTTCATAAAGTTCACCTTCCACTATAAATTCCTTTAGATATCTGCAATTTTCAAATGCGCCGCCGGGTATGTTGGTTATCATTGCAGGCAGAGTAAAACTCTCAAAATAGGTGCCGGAAAAAGAATAGGTGCCGATATGCGAAAGGTTGGATGTATCAAATGACAATAGTGCGGTAGAGTAAAAAGCATAATTGCCCACTGACGACACCGAAAGCGGTAAATTAATTTCCAATAAATTATTGCATTCATAAAAAGCGTAGGGCTCGATTTCAGACATTTCTAAATTCTTTATTGTTATTGAACGAAGCGGCAAAGAATAGGAAAAGTTTTGCGGTATACAAGAAATATAGTCAATCGTAAGTGTCATAAATTTTCTAAGTGCCATTGGTGCAGACCCATAATCATATCCAAACAAATTCGATATCGGTTTATTTTTTGTGTCCTCATAATTTCCGCCATTGAATTTAAAGGAATAATTATAGTTTTTAAGCCTCAATGAAATGATATTAGTGCAGGTATTAAAAATATCAACTCCATTCGAATAATCTATGTATTGATCAATATCCACAGTTTCTAATCCGATGCACCATGAAAATGATTTATATCCGATTTTAAGAATGCTTTTATCATTTTGAATCGTTATTTTTCTTAAGTTCGAACAGTCCGAAAATGCATATGAACCTATACTGCTTAGATTATACGCCCTAATTTCAGTAAGGTTATCACAGCTATTGAAAGCCGAATCGCCTATTTTAGTAACATTTTCAATGTTAACAACGCTCAAACGATCACAATTTCTGAATGTTTCTGACTCAATAGGAATACTTCCCTTTATTGTCACTTTCTCTAAAACATGGTTGTACTTAAAGGCCCCAGATGAAATTCCGATAACCTCATGATCTTTTATTTTTTCCTCGATTGTAATCTCTTTGGCTGAATCATTGCATCCAATAGCGAATATCGGCCCATACGTTGTTTTTTCACCTCCGTAAAAGGCATATTCTACGTCCCCATAAAAAAAGGTTTCTTTTTCCATGTAGTTAATTAGTTGAGAATATGTAAATAGCATTGAGAGAGCAAGCGTAGCAAGCAAAATAAGACAAGCAATAATAGAAATTTTAAATTTCCGAACTGATACTGTCTCCTCAACGACTACATTATTACGAACAGGCTCAAATGCAACATGCTCGCGATCATCTTCCATGTATGACCAAATAATCTTATCATGAGAGACTGTACCGAAATAGTTTCCGTATTCGGCAGACAAAATTTTGACGCTCACATCCGCACAATCTGCAGAAAGCTTTATCTTTCGACTTAAAACGAATTGCGATTGTGGTCTTTTGTATAAGTTTTTGCATTCAACCTTTAGTGGATCTAAGTATTGTCCATCCTTGTCAATTTGCTGCACTTCAACATCAATAGCCGTCACTGCATCGACAGCATTGTTGCTAAGCTTGAGCAAAAGATATTTGTAGCCGTCTTCAATTACAATCATATATTGAATCGGCGACACAAATTTATAGTCTGTTTGCGGCGGTAAAAAAGTCCCTTTTTTTAAAATGTCATATTTGTTCCCCATTATTTAAACCCTCCGTACCCTCTCTTGAATTTAAAATGCACGGACATAAGACCCAAATTGACGACAGCAACCGCTAATCCGATAATAATCGTAATAACCATACCGTCACGAGAATCCAAAAAACCCCAAACAAAAACATCTCCGTAAATATGCATAAAAACAAAATTTAGCAAAAAATGATTCCACGCACGCCATTAAACATATCACAACTGCATATAAACCCGTTCTAACGCTAATAAACAATTTATTCTTTTCCTGAACCGACACTTGTTCGCCGTCAACATAGTTAATAATAACAGCGGCATACGATGTGGCAGGAGGCAATTCTACAGTAGCAGTGAAATCGGATTTTACGTTTTCCTTAATATTAATTATTCTAAAAACTTTGTTGTGTGAATTGAACAGCACGATATCGTAATCAATAGAGGTAATTTTTTGCTTAAGCTTACAAATAACAACAGTCTTTTCGCCTCGTTTAGAAAGAATATACTGAGAAATGTATTTCCTAAACTCAAATTTTGGCTCATATACAATTGACCTGCCATATTTTTCCTTATAGTTAATTATTCCGCGGTCGCCTGAAGAAGAAATATCATACGGTATTTTAAAAAGCATCCTTGGAAAAAGGTATTGTGCAAAAAAAATATATAATAAAATTGAAATTCCAAGCGATATCCACAAAACAATATTCATAGAAAGTCTCCTATACTCTTATAAGTCTATCATTAGTATGTAAAAAAGTCAAGTCCAATACAAAATAATAATTATATGTTTATACGAAAATTCTGAATACCATTAAATTTCACAATCAATTTAAAATCTTCTTCTAACAACTGAAAAGTAAAATATCCAACTTATGAAAGTGTTAATATTTTCATAAATGAATTGCATAATTATATCACTACTACAATAATAGGTTCTATAATAAATGTTGGGGTATAGATAAAAAAAGAGAGCATAAAAGTTCTCGACTTAGTATAATTGAGTTACCACACTTAATCAACTAAGGAGAAAAAAATATGCTCTATAAAGATTTTAGAACAAAACTTCTAGGATTGAAAGGAATAATCATAAGTTCGATTGAAGAAGATGAATTTCTATTAACCATTCAAGCAGAAACAATAGCTGGTCCTAATAAGTGTCCCTGCTGCGGCAAGGCCACTAAGTACGTTGTGCAGCGCAAATCTGTAAGTTTCGGAATAAGGTAAATCTGATGTCAACGACAAGAAAAAAATATTGTCTTCACATAAAGAAAAAGCCTGGTATCGCTACCAGACTTTGTAAAACTAAATTCATTTTTTCAACAATATTTTTTCCGTTGACATCTGCAAACCCTATGCTACAACAGCCACAACGAAACGGCAAAAATTCGATAGCGGCTTACTTATAAAGGCTTGGTAATTTAACTAAAAAAATATTGTCGTCTTAAGACAGAATATAATAACTCTAACGAATATTTTTAAGAAGCTTTTTGCCGTTTTCTTCCTTAATCTCAAATATATCATAACCTGGGCTCATCATATGATCCATTACATCTCTATCAATATAGCTATGCCCGACAATTTTGTCCTTAAAACCATTGAGTTCTATGTATTCAATCAACTTATCTTTATGTAAACCTTTTTTAAAATTAAAATTCCCGTTAGGCTCGTAATGTAAAAATTTATTTCCGTGAGTGGCTTTGCATTTCGGGCATTTGCATAATAGGTGCGGAGAGCGCACTTCCATTGTTTCGCCTATTGTAAGAGTGGATGCCCTTACAGCCGAATGATTCCAGAATTCAGAGCTTTCTTTTATATAAATAAAAGGAAAGACTTTATACGATCCTTTGTGTCCAAGATTTGTACCTATTATTTCATACCCTTTGGCGACTACTGCATATACATCTCCAATATGCTTACATTTATAACATTCCCGTGTTGATTTAAGTAAAGAAATCTCATCAAACCTAAAATCTCCAAAATCTCCATGATTGTTCTCTATCCATTTAGAAAATTTGTCGCTTTGTGCAGAGTCTTCAATATACCAATATTTGTTTTTTGGGTCCCATTTAGCACCTAAAGCCTTTGCTTCATCTTTTTCCGAATAAGGAACATTCAATTTAATCGGCATATTTTTTTTCCCTAAGACATTTTTAAAACTATAACAAAAAAATATAAAAAAGACAAATGCTTTAATAATGCAAAAAAGGCAGCTTACTTAAATACTGCCCTTTTTTGTGAACCGGCCAGCCGCACCACGCGCTTTGTGATATTCCGGCATAGGTTCTTCTTCTCGTATGACGACCAAGCCTGGAAACCCCTTCACGAATACATAGTATTCTGACGCGGGTTCAAACTTGAACGACATTGGCGGAGTTGGCGAGATTTGAACTCGCGCACGCTTTAACACGTCTACTCCCTTAGCAGGGGAGCCCCTTGAGCCACTTGGGTACAACTCCAAATTATGCTTTTTCTAATTAAAAAATTTAGAAGAATACTGTATCTCGTTATTAAAAATGCCTTTTTTCTTTTTTGATTAGATTTCCATTTTTTATCTATGGATTTTTTAAAGCCTATTAAGAATATCATATTTGATCTTCTTTGTCAATGATTTTTATTTCAAAATTCTGTAACAGAATCAATTATTGGAAATATATTGTAATAAGCAGTCAATTAAGGTTAATTTTATATGATTAGATAAAATTAATTGACGATTTCAACTAAAGAAACAATGAATAGCTTGCAAATAAATAACAAGAATGTTATATAACGCACAAATGATGGAAAATTTTTTTGGATAAAATTTTTGGAGGTTTTTATGGCACTTAAAGCAGGAGCTATTTGTGGCAACCCACTAACGGGCTTATGTCAGCGTACTGTAATAGAAACAAGACAAGTTTATGACGGTTGCGTCTTGCGGCTGCAAAACGAAAATGTTATTTTAAGTCTTTCGGATTTTACACTCGGTTCAATCCCTCCCTATACATATTTACGAGCCGAAAACAGCGGGAATTCTACAATAAGCAATCTTTCCGTCACCCCTCTAGAAGGGAGACGCAACAAAGTGAGTCTGGATATTACCTGCCCTTGCACCGTTTATTTTAACGATACAAACGGCAACCCAGGTACCGCTCGAGGGAACTATATCGCCCGCCGCGACGTAGTGCTGGAAATTCCGGAGCCCTCACTCGCCTTCTATTCTATTGAGGCCGCAACCGCACTTATAAGCACTTTAGGCACTTTTATGACTAATACGACCGTAAATATTACTTGCTGTATAGTCCAAACAATTAAGGTTATTGTTACAGTAGATCTTCTAATACCAAGCTATTGCTATGCTAGCTATCCCGCCTGTACTGACCCCGGCGACACTCTTTGTCGAGGAATGTTTAATTTGCCATTATTTCCAACCAACCGATTTTGACAATTTATGACTGATTAACGCGATAATGTACTTTATGCCGGATTAAGGTAATAAGAATCCACCAGCTAATGAACTGAACCCAAGAGAGTAGACAACATTAAGAATCCACCAGCTAAGCTGGTGGATTTTCTTGTGCGGGCATAGCCCTATTAGATTAGCAGCCCCTTAAGGGGCATGTTGATTCCGACACTTGCAATACCGTTACTTCTTGTTGAACGGATCCATGTATTCTTTGATACTTATTTGGTCTGTTATCATATCTTCTTTTTCTTGGTTGCGGATATACTCTGCTATCGCTTTCTCATTCCTGCCTACATTATCTACATAGAATCCCCTGCACCAGAAATGTCTCTGACCGTACTTATACTTTAGATTTGCATGGCGTTCAAACAGAATGAGCGCACTCTTGCCCTTTAGGAATCCTACGAAACTTGACACTGATAGTTTCGGCGGTATTTCTACATACATGTGTATGTGATCGGGGCAAGCATGCGCTTCTATAATCGTTACCCCCTTCCATTGACACAACTCTCGCAGTATCTTGCCTAAATCTGCTTTTAGTTTTCCGTATATTTCTTTTCTTCTGAATTTTGGTGCAAATACTATGTGGTACTTGCAGTTCCATTTTGTATGTGCTAGACTGTTATTATCCATTTTGGATTGCCCTCCTTTGCTTTAGTTGCTGGTGTCGGAACCATAACTTATTTTAGCAAAGGAGGGCCTTTTTGTCATTATGGAACGCTAAAGCTCTTTCTGGTACCACTAGCATAGCTAGTGGTTTAGGATACAAAATAAAATATCCGAGTAAACAGTACACGGATTAAAAAACAAAATGAAAAGGTGTTGCTGGCACCTGTTAAAAAATGGCATTTAAAATGTTATAAGGGGAAGCAAAAAATCTCTGCTTCCCCTTATAATTTTTAATAGCTCTTGTAAACGAATTATGTTTTATTTATAAGCAAAAATATGAAAAGCGAGGCAAAAATTGAATCTGCCCCGCCGTTTCTTTGATAAACTATATTATTTTTTGCCGCCGGGACCTGCCGCGTTGCCGACCTTTGTTATTATTCCACTTATTGTTACCGATGTTGTAGACGAGCCGCTGACTACCGAATAAGTTTGGCCGTTAGCAAAATTCGGACAGCTGATTACTATACTTTGATAGTTTTTACTGGCACCGAAAATATCGGAAGGTGAAAAAGATACAATGGTTGTACTGCCTGATTTTATCGTAACGGCACCGGAAGCGGAAGTTGATAAATTAATACTTACGCAATATTGAGTAGAGTTTGTGGCGGAGTTTCAACCATTCCGCTTGAACCTAGCGCAACAACTATCCCGCCTGTTATAATTATGCCTGTTTCCGAATCTAAGGATGCGTCGGCACCGCTTGTCGGGCCGCTTACATAAAGCTCGCCGCCGCTGATTTGTACTCCGCCGTTAGAATCGATACCGTCACCGCCTGAGCTTACATAAATAATGCCGCTGCTGATTTTAATATAGCACGTTGTTTTTTGAACCGCCGTTGAGGCATCGCTTGCAGCGTTAATGCCGTCATCAGTGGCAGTAACTTTGATAGTGCCGCCCGTAATATCAATCGTTTCACCCTCAATTCCCTCATAGCTTTTGCTAACCGTTATCGTGCCGCCGCTTATTTTAACGTTTTTATCTGCCGCAACTCCGTCGTCGGAAGTAGCAATATTAATTATTCCGCCGCTTATCAAAAGGTTACCTGAATTGGTGTGAAGTCCGTCGTCGGTAGTGGAAGTAGTGATTTGCCCGCCTGTAACTATCATTGAATACGCGGTGTTTTTAAAACAGTAACAGAATAGGTTGAGTCGGTTGTCGAGGTATAATCTATTTCGCCGACCTTAATTCCTTTGCAGCTCTGAGAAAGCTGATATAGACCGGAATAACTCTTTGAAGAATTTTCTGCTGCCACCTTGGAATATACTCCGCCGGATAATTTATAACAGCTGTCGCTGCTCACTGCCTTTATAAAGGTCGGTGATGAAGATATGTTTATGCTGCCGCCGTCAATCAGGACATAAGTGTCGGCCTGAATCCCGTCCCCGTAAATCCCCGAGATAGTGAGTGTCGTTCCCGCGCCGACATAAACATATCCTCTGTTTGAGTCAAAAACAGGAACGGCCGCTTAGTCTGTCTCCCAAACAGAATCCTCCGTTTCCGCGTGTATACCGTCCTTTGCCGCGCTGTTTACGGTAACAGAAATACCGCTTAAAATGCATCTATCCGCGCTTATTCCGTGGCCGGTACCTGCCGAAATAACCAGTTCGCCGCCCAGTCCGTAAAACGCCGAGTCGGATTTAATGCCCGATTTAGTGCTTGATATTGTGAGTTTTCCGCTGCCGTTGATTGTTATATTTCCGGCATTGCTGATAGCGTTGGCACCACTGGCGTCCGAGTTGGTTACCGCATTTTCCGTACCCTCCATCATCACTATAATAATGTCGTACCCCGCATCGCTAGTGATAACCTTCTTTGTGTGGCTGATATCGCAATTATCCAAATAAAGCGTAACGCCTGCCGCCATAACGTTGATTTGCCCCGAAATGATTCCGGATAATTTGTAGCTCCCGGCTTCTTCAATTTTTATTGCCGCAGAAACCTCTGTACCTTCTGTGTATTCCGTTTCTTTCTGTTCCTCGCTGACATTATCCAATATTTCAGCTCCATTTTCGCTTAAATTATCTGTTTTGGACGTGTCTGCCGTATCCTGAGTTTCCGCCGTTCCGCCGCCGCCTAAATTATCCCATTCGTTTGAGTCCTCTATTATTTCACAAGCCGCAAATGAAAGCAATAAAGAAACACACAACGTCAAGACTATTGCTAACCTTAAAAGTTTTTTCTTAAAAACATAAATTCAATCCTCCTGATTTATTTTGCTTAAATATTAGCGTAGCTTAAGCATATTGCGGAAAACTTAAAATAATCTTAAGAAAAACGGTTTGTTTTTAAAATATTTTTATCATTATAAATTTCCTGCCATTATAAGACTACTATTTTTTGCAACCTTTACTATTACAGCATGCACAATTTGAGGTGCATTTTCTAGACTTAATGATTGATTTTATTGCAAAATACAGAGCAATAGTAATAGCGGCAACAACTATTACTGTAATAAATATAGCTTTGTTTGTTACATACAAATTGCCTAGTTGATTGATTATAAGTGCAGAAATATATGCAACCCCTGTTTGAAAACCTATTGCTATAAACGTCCACTTAGTACTTCCCATTTCTCTTTTTATTGCGCCGATTGCAGCAAAACAAGGAGCGGATAAAAGCACAAAAACCATAAAAGCATAAGCTGCTTGTGGTGTAAATAATGTTGCTAATGCCGCAGTAATATTTGCATCTGAACCGCCGCCAAGCAATACACCGAAAGTACTTACTACGGTTTCTTTTGCCAAAAATCCTGTAACAACCGCGACTGCTGCCTGCCAGTTACCAAAACCCAGCGGGGCAAAAATCAAGATATAGCTTTTCCAATGCCCGCTAACATG